>LPNX010055660.1:791385-839194 GCA_001517045.1 Pseudotsuga menziesii
TACAAATACAACGGCATGATATTGCATGTCTCACCTCACACATTTTACATCGGCTGCGGGCTTACGAAATCATCATTGTATTTGAGGTATTGTTTTGTTCTTCTGAAGCACGATTTAATCTAGTCTCTGCAACCTCTCATATGACAAACCCATTATTTACTTGCATGTGCAGTCTACAGTGTGGCCCTTTTTGGAAAATCCTTCAACTAATGATACAGACTCAAGCATAAAGGCTCTTGTCAGAGCAAACACTGAATTAAAAAAGCTGCTGGTTAGTGTCTTTTTTATTGCTACTTTGATAATGTGGTACATTCCAGATTTTCAATTGATATAGTAAACCTGAATCATGATACTCTTATAGGAAGTGAACAAGCTGGTGATACAACCTTTGCTAAGAGTGCTCGGCATTTGAGGGGCTTGCTTGTGTATTGGATTGTTGTTTTTTAGCCTTGGGTTAGTGAAACTGTTTCATGAGTTTTTGAATCACATAGAGGTCCGATACCTGTTTTTCTTCATTAATAATTGGACCCAGTTACCGTGAGGTAAAATGCTGGTGTTGGTTGTTTGATAACTACCTCTCAACAGGTATTGTCCATGTGGAATTAGCTCCTTAGCAAAAACAGCTACATAGTTTTGTAACTTGTTCTTTGTTCCTTGTTCCTAAGGCTTTGTTTGGTTATCACCTTGATTCTTAGAATACTAGCAATATCTGTGTTTTAATCTTTCTAAATAAGTTAGCAACATTAAAATGAAAGATTCCTTCAAAAATATCAAGAATTTGGCCAACTAAGGACATTCAACCAACTAACTATATGATGGTGTAGTTTTGTACCATCCCATCAAGTTAGCTTGCATTTCTTATTCTTTTTAATCAGTGCACTTGAAGGGGTGGCCTCAAAAACTCAAGCAAATGATTTCCGTGAAGCAAGGAAAAACCCAATGACATGGCATCCAAAGTCTAGCTCTACGAGATATGTCCATAAGGCATGATATGCAGGCTATCTCTATAGTAGACACTCTCCACAAAACCAGGTCTAGGATGATGCAAATTTTCTTTAAAGTGGACAAGTCATCATCCAAATCAGAATGCTATAACCGTCATGGCTGTAAGACCTAATGCAATGATTCTCCAAGGTAGTTTGCCTCCAACAAATGTCCAAGAGGGCTGAGCGCTGGCTGAGGACAAGGCAAAATGGTGAGTAGTCAGCTCCAAGGTGATCATCCTTTATAAGAAATACCCTATATCTGATTGTATTCATAAAGAAACCTTCTTAAAGGCTGGTCATTTCATTATAATGTGCACAGGTATGGCTAAATGAAAGCCTTTAACCCAATTGCTCAACTTTAAATCATGCAACAAACCCTCATCATTGTGCATTGTCCAAACATGGCAATGAAAGGCATATAAATCTCTCTCGAGGACTGAATACTAGTGGATCTTGACCTATTACTTGATTATGTAAGGCTGCAAATGGATTTCTGCACGAGAATATTGTATCCACAGTGAGCTACAGGGCTCCTATTAATTCTAAATACTGAGCCAAGTCAATGCTCTTGTTAATCATATAATTTCTCAAATTGGCATTTTGAAAGCTTGCTTGTTCATCCTTAAATTTATCATGAAAAAGGAGGACTTAAATTACTTTATTCTGTATCCCTTCCTGTAGGTTTCAGGGGCTGAATTTGGTGTAATAAAGATCTCTGAGACCGCTGCAAAACACTGTTCTAGAATTAACCCTCCAATGTATGCCTTTTATAGACTTTGTATTAGGGTGAAAATCCATCCAAGGATACAAAATTAGGCTTGAGGAATGATTGTCTCTGACCTAATGCAATGCAATGGCAAAACCTTGAGGGAAACTCTTGCAAGTTGTGAAGTTACATCCCCTTCAAGCAACTTCAAACCAGTTTGCCATATAGGTATAGCCTTATCAAACACTGGTCACTTTTACATTGAGATTTTATATTGCTTTTTATTCAGAAAATCTTACTGTCACTCACTTTCCTGTGAAGGGACCAGAATAATATATTTTGGCCAAGATTCCTTTCATGGCCATCTGATGTACTTGTTACTTTTTTCTTATTTAAATCAATCAGCCTTGTATGAATTCACATAGACATCAACCTTACCATCAATGCAGGAGAGATCAATGGTCTATATTTTATGAACATGTGGCTTTATGACGAGTTTGCATTTGCATTACATGTAGAGGCAAATGGTCATATACAAGATATTCTCATTGTGGATTGACTGATACTCTCTTATAACATCCACCTTTAATTAGAGCCAAGGCCCAAAACACCAAATACTTCTCCATGCATGTGATTGGTTTCCAAGTCCAAATATACATATTTGGATATGTAATTACTAATGTGGATTTGTGTATCCAACACGTGTTGTGTTACACAAGTGTCCCACATGTGTTGTGTCAGATGTGTCCTACATGTGTCGGATAAACAGGCCCTACATGTTCCAGTGTGCTGAACACTTGGGAGGCCAAAAATGTTATAAAAAAACATGTTCCGACGGGTTTGATGTAGTTCTTTTATCTAAATGTTCGAAAATTTTACATCTTTATGTCTATATTCTGTTTCTGTAATATATATATCTCGGACGACTGGAATCTTTGTGTTAGGTAACTTAGGTTATTATGCAAGCTATTTGCCCATGATGTGTGTCAGTGTTGCATGACACATTTTGCCCTTAATTGAAACATGTTTTGTAGCTGTTACATTTATATGTATTTGATGGTTATTGGTTTGTGCTATCTTGTATTGCTATTCTGTTGGTTCTTAATATGTGCCTCCGGTGCACAATTTTTTGTTAATTCCATCGTTGTTGATTGTTTTGGTCATCCAGACATCATTAATTTTTTCCTTTTATTTTTTCAAAGGTTGGAATTGTATTATAATTTTTTTAATGCTTTATGTATACTGTTCTTTGATTAAACACAAATACATAAAGGCTCTCTTTTTTTAACATTTCCTCCAAGAAGTGAATATCTAACTGCTACATCTTAAGTCTTGTTTGTGGAGCGCAGAAGATGTCAAACACATTTGTCTTTCTACAACTGAAAATTTGCATCTTTCTGAATTTGTCCAACTAAGTTACGAGTGATGTTAATAATTATCCAACTTATTCAACCTGCATTTTGGTTGTGTTTGCAGGCTAAAACAACAAAGAAAATTGTATTGAAGCTGTAGTGTCAGTCTTGCAAACATTATTCCCAACATCCGATCAAGGTAAATTGTTTCACCAAAAAGACATATTCAAAGTTCTTTTAATTTTTAATTTTTAATTTCTCATTTTGCAGCCATTAATACTTATGAGTATTTGTTTCTATATATTAATCATTTGATGAATTTATTATTTTTCTTCAGCGATGCAAGCACTTCGAAATTGGTGGGGACAAGAAAGGAAAGGGCACATCTCTGTTCTAGGCACTTTCATGCCAGTGGATAATGATGCCATCCTATAAGGCTATATGTAGAACTGTCAAAACATACGGGTGTTTATGGAGATGCAGTTAATTCTTCTGATTCAATACTTCAAAATTTCTTTTTATGAATGGTTTACATTAAAATATGTCTGCCAAGTAGATAATCTTGTAGCAAATTGTCCACTAGTATAGTAGGAAAAACTAAGTTTTTATATATAGAAGACCTTCTGAAGCCTTGAGTTCCACCGTTAAATTATTTGTACAATATAAGACTTTCGTGGTTTTTTCTTGGTTTTCATTATCTAGAGTCTGGACCCAGCTGATTTTGATTCCTGAAATAGAAAGAAATTAGAGTATAACTAAGCTTGTATTTCCTTTGCAGATTGTGATTTTTCTCCCGGACATTTTTGTTTGTTGATTTTTGATGCATGTCTTATTATCTATTGTTGAGAAAACATGTGAGATCTCCTTCACGAGTTTAAGTATATGATTGGGGAAAGCTAAAACTCTGTGTCTGTACAAACTTATATTCTCCTGCTTAGTTATAAATATTTCTATTGAGTTGGAAGCCGAAAAAATTGAAGATTCTGTTTGATTTGTATGTTTCTAGGCTTGATCATCTTTGTGTAAATCATCATTTCACTTTGACATCATGCTATCCATTCTTGATGCCCTATTTGTTCATGACTTTATCTAGAAGTATAGTACTTTTAGAAGTGGAAAATTGGAAGGATCTGTTAGCTCTTTAAGTGTTTGGGCCTTATGCCATCTTGGGTATGAGAACAGTCATTTTGCTATTTTGCCATCTTAGGTATGAAAACACTGCTATTGGGAAACGAATTGTTATTTATTTTAAAAGGAAATATGCTGTTCTGTTCTCACACTCTTTGAAACTATAACTAGACACCCTGATTTCCTCTGTATCTTTCAAATTGCATATTATGATTTCTTAAATATCGTAATCTTGATTTTTAGCATGGCCTTGTTTTTGGAAATTGATGCCCAAATCTTGGGGCAGTTTTCACCTAACTCCAAGTGTTGCATCTGGATACTCAATTTTCTCATTTTGGTTGATAATGTACAAAGGAAATGTGCTGTTCTGTTCTGACACTCTTTGAAACTATCACTGGACACCCTAAATTCTTCTCTATCTTTCATATTGCATATTATGATTTCTTAAATATCGTAATGTTGAATTCTGTCGGGCCTTGTTTTGTGAAATTGATGCCCAAATATTGGGGGCAGTTTTCACTAAACTTTAAGCGTTGCATCTGGATACTCAATTTTCTTATTTTGATTTATAATGTACACCACATGGGAAAAAGTAGCCTTAAAACCCATAAACCCGTGTGTTTATTTGGTGGAGATAGTACATGGCTTTAAACCTTTTAGATACAAATAGTCTATTGAGTCCATCTGCAACTCTTTATTCTGCTAATCATATCTTCACTGGCGGGCTTTAAATGCCATATAATCACATTTTCCACAATCATATCTGCTATTCAGATCCATCTTTCTCATCATTTACTGAATTTATTGTGCATGATTGATCTTCGTTTTTCATGTGTGCCATATTGTGAAGCATGGCAATGGTGAATACTATTACATGCCATATTGTGAAGCATGGCAATTGCAGACTTTTAAACCCAGATTTGGACAGTTCTGGGTCACTCTTTGTTGGGAGCTATATTTTACAACTTATTTTACATTTGTCGTCACACATGGCACTACATATTAGAGATCTTGTTGTAGCTCTTGTCAGGCGCATGGAAACTTCAGAGATTGTAGGATTGAAAAAATCTATATTGCTTATCTTCGCCAGGCTGGTATGTGACTTTTTCCAGGGCAATTCCTTTCATTTTAGCAATATACACAATTGCTTTGGTTCTAGTTTCTTTTATATTGCCATAGTTCTGTTCTTATTCTTTTCTTTTGCAGGTGCATTTGAGCGCTCCAAATGTTGGGAAATTTATCAATTTACTAGTAACTATACCAGCAAAAGGTTATGAAAATAACTATGGACTGAAACTCTGGATTATATGCTACGTAATTGTGTAAATATTAAAAAAAAAAAAAAAAATCACTGCTGTCGCTTAAGCGACGCTTATAGACGTCGCTATTCCGACAGGTATTGTTTGTTTCCGTTGCTTATTCGACAGCTTTCTTTTCTATCCGTCGCTTAAGCGACGCTTATAGCCGTCGCTATTCCGACCGTTATTGTTTGTTTCCGTCGCTTATTCGACAGATTTCCTTTCTATCCGTCGCTTAAGCGACAGTTCGTTAGTGCAAAAGTTTTTAAAAAAATTCGTCATTGTCGCTTAATCAGTGTCGGATAACCGACGATTTAAATTCAAGCGACGGTTACCTCAGTGTCGCTTAAGCGACGGTTACTTAAGTGTCGCTTAAGCGACGCCAAGTTTCCGACGCTTAACAAAAAATCAAAGTGTCGTACATGCGACAGGGAAGTGTCGAAAATCCGACATGATGGCCGTCGGATTTTTGGTCAAAATGTAGTAGTGATCTAGGCTATGCTCTATGTGACGATGAGATGATCTAAAGATGATGAGGTAACCGTAGGATCCTTCAGGTTTTGCAGATGCATATAATTAGTCCTAGGAGATCCTTTAGGTTTTGCAGAGGCATATAATTACTCTTGGGATGCTCCTTCAAGTTTTGCAAAGGTATATAATCAGTTCTAGGAGATCCTTCAGGTTTTGCAAGGCAATAAGTCCTGAGCTATAAGTACTTGATGATTTTAATACCTACATGGAGGTTAGGCCTACATCCAACATGAAAAAGGGTTGACACTATAGAAACTTTTGATGAATAGTATGGTAAGATGATCAAATTATAAGAAGATGATGGCAGCAGCTATGATGAATACTCTATGACTCCGTGATGATGACGATGCAATGAAGACCTGAACAAATGTGTTGATGTATTTTTAACTTTGAAAGATATTTGATGTATATTATCATTGTATGTTGTTGTACCCCCATTGGGGATGTGTGTTACCCCTTCACGGGATGTCTAAATTGTGTCTAGACCTTGAGGTACAACCTCTTCTATAAGTTAGAGAAATAGTCCCCAATGTAACATCATGTAATATGTACTTGTAGTCTCTCTCTGAGAAGTGAGCCCCATGTGAGATGACATGTAGGCTCGAATGTTATATTTGGTCAATGACTTAAAATATTATAAATAGGGAGGCGATCTCCCTCACTTATACACACCTCACAAACTCTCTAAGGCACATGAGAGAGAGAGAGAGACACTCAGAGGAGGAGAGAAAGATAGTTGTTGAACATTTCTTATTATTGCTTTTGATTATCTTACTATTTAGAAGAAGTTTGTGGGTTTTTCTCCTTTATGGTTTTCTCGATGAAGAATCTTTGTGTCTTGTGTATCTTTTATATCTTATGCATTTTTCTATACTTGTTATTCTTTCAGATAAATATCATAGATAATTTGATTAGATCTTAAGAAAATCTAACCGAATTTTCATAATCTTCCTGGAATATTAAAATGACATTAAATTATTTTTATATTGATATGAAAAGTAAATATAACATAATTAATATTAATAAATGAATTCTTTATAACAGTATATACACATTTTATGAAAGCATGTTTATGAATATTACTTTTTGAATGATTATTTTTTGTTATTGTGTGCTTTTTCTATTGCAAGTCTCACAAGTCTCATTGACCATTGTTCTGGAAATGCCTCATGTAGTTTAGATATAACCTAATTCTTGGAATCATTGGATTGATTTTTGTATTGTAATTGTTCGGGTACATAAGGTACTCCCAAAAGACCGAACACCTAGAGCAACCACTTCACACAAATGAATCACTGATCAATACACCGATGTTTGCCATGTGGTTAAAACCCTCGAGAGGGAAACAATCCACGGCCCCAGCCAAATAGCTACTTCGAACAATTTATTATGCAAAAGAAAGAAATTTACATGAGCTTCTCATAATCAATTAACTAGCCAAGGAACCTCCATGCTCTTTAAATAGAGATCATGGACCAATCAGGTGTTAAGCCACGACTCAATGGTAGGTATGATCTAAGAGAAGTTGAAATCTCGGATCACTTTATGTCTAGAACATATCGTGACCGTCGGATTATAATATTTACAAATGCATACTAAAGAAACACACTTTACCTAACGGATATATTACACAAGTTGATCTTAACTAACTCCTAAGTGTCTAAATATCCTAACATCTCCCCTTAAGAACAACTTGGGATAGGATTGAAGGATTACAAAAGTGACACTATTAGGAGAAGGAAGGAGGCATTAGACCCTATCCCCCTTTAAGGACACATTCATGAACTCCTAACATAGATCTAAGTTTAGATAACTTCGCTTCTGTAAGAGACTTGGTGAAGAGGTCTGCAACTTGAACATTTGTAGGGCAATAGAGCATTTCAAGAACACGATCATGAACAAGATTTTTGATGAAGTGCATGTGTAGCTCAATGTGTTTGCTGGGTTGATGTAGAACTAGATCTTTGGCAAGCTTGATGGCACTTTGATTGTCACACCAAAGTGGAGTAGGCTGCTGCTGCTCAAATCCAAACTCTAAAACAATCTGTCGAAGCCATAAAGCTTCCTTACTGGCATTAACTATGTCTCGATATTATGCTTCTGCTGAAGAAAGAGCAAGAGCTTGTTGTTTCTTACAAGCCCAAGTGACAGGTCCAGATCCCATACTGAAAACATAACCTCCAGTAGAATTTCGATCATCAGGATCATCGGCCCAATATGAATAAGTGAAACCAACCAACAAAGGTTTCCCCCTTGTACTGTAATGAATCCCAAACTAAATTGTACCTCGAATATATTGAAGTATTCTTTTTGCTGCTTTCCAGTGACTTTTATGAGGTGTTTGCATATAACGAGCAACACCACCAACGGCAAAGGAAAGGTCAGGATGGTAATGAGTCAAGTATAAGAGACTACCAACAAGCTGACGATATAAGGTGGCATCTACTTCAGGGGAAGTACAAGTGGTAGAAATTTTGACTTCAGATTGGAAGGGAGAAGGGGCTGGTTTACAATCTTCCATGTGAAAGCGACGAAGAAGGTCACAAGCATACTTAAACTGGGAAATAAATTTTCCTTCTTTGGTTTGCAAGAATTGGAGACCAAGAAAATAATGCAAATGTCCTACGTCTGACATTTCAAA
Source organism: Pseudotsuga menziesii (assembly GCA_001517045.1). Lineage (NCBI taxonomy): Eukaryota > Viridiplantae > Streptophyta > Pinopsida > Pinales > Pinaceae > Pseudotsuga > Pseudotsuga menziesii. The sequence continues at coordinate 800,028 of LPNX010055660.1, forward strand.
ATTTTTCTTAAGACTGGATTTCACATGGGTTAAAAGTTTAGGGTCACTACCAGTAAGGATAAGATCATCAACATAAAGAAAAAGTATGATGAGATGGTTTCCTATTTTCTTGGTATAGACATTGGGGTCAGAATGGCATCTAGAAAAACCAGTGTCAAGGAGAATATATCCATTTTGGCATACCAGGCTCTAGGAGCTTGCTTAAGGCCATATAAGGATTTCTTAAGGAGACACACAAGGCTAGAGTTATCTTGAACATAACCAAGAGGTTGTTCCATGTAAATTTCCTCCTGTAAAACACCATGTAAAAAGGTAGACTTGACATCCATTTGATAGACTTCTCAGTTATGTAAGGCTGCAAGGGAAAGAACAAGGCAGATGGAGCTCATTTTTGCGACATGAGCAAATGCTTCATTGTAGTCAATCCCTTCAACTTGGGAAAAACCTTTGGAAACTAACCTTGCCTTAAGTCTTTCAACACTTCCATCTGATGCATACTTAGTTTTGTAGACCCATTTACATCTGACAAGTTTTCTTCCTTTTGGAAGAGGAACAAGATCCCAAGTATTGTTCGCCATTAAGGAACGATATTCTTCATCCACAACTGCATCCCAATCTGGATTTCCTAAAGCTTTTGCAAAATTTTATGGACCATGATTCTCAGAAACTTGAGCCAAAAGAGAAGAGGCTCGCTGAAACTAAGAACATGTTCGACGTTGATCTCTAGGATCGCTGGCAAGATCACCAACTGATTCACATGTTGAACGGACCCATTGAGGAAGAATTGGTGTTGGTGCAACTGGAGGAACATGAGCAGGAGGAGGTGGATTTTCATTCTCACTGTCATCATTTGAAACTGGAGTTGGAAACATGTCAAGGAATTTGGAAGAAGAAGAAGAAGAAGGCATAATCGTCGAATCAGGTCCGTAGGCCAAAGATGGCACACCCTCCAAGTTAGGCTCGTAGGCCAAGAGATTTTCATCAAATTTAACATCTCTTCTAATGATTATATAATGAGAATGTGGCTGAAGAAGTATATAACCTTTTACATCTTTAGAATATCCAACAAATATGTACTTTTCACTTTTAGGCTGCAATGCTTTCCATTTTTCATCTGGAATGTGAGCCCATGCTTCACAACCAAACACATGGCAGTGACTTACATCTGGTTTAATTTTACTCCATGCTTCTTCCAGTGTTATATCTTGTAAAAATTTAGTTGGTGTGTGATTAACTATGTGATTTGCACAATTTATGGACTCAGCCCAATATTGAAGACTTAGTCCCTTAGATTGGATCATACAATTAGCCATTTCTTTTAAAGTGCGGTTCTTCCATTCAGCTACACCATTTTGTTGTGGTGTATATGTAACAGTGTGTTGTTGTTGGATTCCTTGTTCAGTGCAGAAAGTAGTGAACTATTTGTTAACCTATTCTCCTCCATTGTCAAATATTAACTTAATAATTTGATGATCAAATTGTTTTTCAACAAGGGCCTTGTAGGCCAAGAACATGTTAAATACTTCGCTCTTAAGTTTTAGGAAGTAAACCCAAATGCGTCTGGAGTAGTCATCAATGAAAGTTAAGAAATATTTGAAACCAGAAAAGGAAGTAGATGGAAGAGGACCCCACAAGTCACTATGCACAAGCTCCAAGGGAACCGAGGCATGCCAAGAGGCACATTTGTCAAAATTGTCCTGATGATGTTTTCTGAGTACACAACCAGAACAAACACCATCCTTGCAAGATACCATCAGAAGACCAGTCACCATATTGTCTTTACATAGTTGTTGCAATGAGCGATAATTTAAGTGACCAAATCACTCATGCCAAAGTTTGCTCAAGTTGTCACTATGAGCAACAAAAATTGAAGGAAAAGGTGATGACCCAAAGTTGTTAAATTTGTACAACCTGGTAATATCATCAACAGTTCCAGTAGCAAGGACATTTTGAGGATTTTTAAAATCCTTGATTACAACTTGGTGAGGTGTAAACGTCACAGTTTTACCTTCACCCGAATGAGTAATTTGATAGACTGATAACAAATTGCAGGAAATTTTTGGAACACATAGTACATCACTGAAATGACCATTTTCTATTGAAACTGTTCCAGATCTTACAACACTTAGAGATCTATCATCACCAACAAATATTTGTTTGGTGTTACATTCATGCATAGTAGAAAAGATGGCTTGATCCTTAGCCATATGATAAGATGCTCCAGAATCAATGAGCCATTCATTTGAATTAGAAGAAGAAGATGCAATATACTAGAGTAACTAAAAGCACAAAGTGCATGTCCATGAGAGGTAGATTCTAAAGACGAATCTAAGCTGATGTGGTGCTTCTTCATTGCTGCTTCCAAGGCTACCATCTTCTTGAAACACTTAGATTCATCATGATTATATTTCCCACAAAAATTACAATGACGCTTAGTCTTCTTTCATTTTGGCTTGGATCCTTTGTCATTTTTTAAATAAGGAGCTGACAGAGAGGGTTTGGGACCCTTGTTGTTTGGCTTATTATTACGAAAATTCTGTTTCTTGGGAGGCTTGTACTTTTCTTTCTGTTCGGACAATAAGACTGTCCCAGATGTATCTACATTGTTAATTATTCCAAGATGAATGAGCTTATCTTTCTCTCTAATTAAGGAATCGCAAAATGATTCAAGACTAGGCTCTTGATAGATAGCTGCAGTCAAAGATTCTTTTATGGAGTAGAATGTAGATACAAAAATAGAATATGCAGGTCCAAGTTTGGAAAGAATATGATAAATACATTGATTGTCTTCTTTCTTAATCTTGCATTCTTCACATGAGAGTCTAATAGTTTTACACTTAGATAAATAGTCTTGAATGCATGAAAAATCACTTGGATTCAAAGAAATCAACTCATTCTCAAGTTGATGACCTCGAATTTCATTGTGTTTACCAAACACAGATTCCAACTTTTCCCAAGCTTTATTAGGTTCATCAATTTCAGATATGTGGAATCGCAATTCAGTAGAGATTGACATCCCAATAAATCCACGAGCTTCATCACATCTATTTGTCCATTTAATTTTCTTATCATCATCAATGGGTTCTGTTTCTTTCCCTGAGGTAATTCTGAAAAGTCCCCTATTTCGTAGAACATCCTCCATACGAGATTTCCATGAGAAATAGTTAGAACTTGTAAGTATAATATAACAAGGGGAGGCCATACTGTAAAATAATGGCTGAAAGAACAAAAACTAACTGGTTGGATGAAAAGAGCTCAAAAAATGAGGATGTTTAAAAAAATGGCACTTAAAATGTCCCCAATAGTGACGTGGCATATATTAATTTGACCAACTAAAAAAAGAACCCCCTTCTTCCCAAGATGAACCTTTGACAATCACTTACAATAAAATTGCTTTTTAAGTGAACCACTTTTGTAAAATAAGTGATGTTCACTTTTACAATATTAAAAGACTTAAGTGACTCACTTTTTATTTTATTTTATTTAAGTGAGATGTACTTTTACAATAAGTAACTTGAAAATAGAAATTGCATGCACTAAAAAGTAACTAAATAAGACTTGAACTCAAGACTTATCTATGAATAAAGCAACTTTGAACCAAGTGAGCTAAGTTTAAAAGATACATAAAAGAATGGAAAGAGGAAGGGTTTTTTTTTTACTCTTATCTCTCATTTTCCGTGTTTTCCTCTTTTTCCTACAAATCACAAAAAAAATGAAAAACAAAAAACAATTTTTTTTTCCACACTATGGATGGGGTTAGATCTTGGTTAGCTTACCCGAAAAGTCTACGTTTTCAATTTTTCTTGTTGTTTTTGATTTGCTGCGGTCGCATAAGGTGCACGACAAAGAGCATATGTAGCCAAGAATACAAGAAATTATACTTTCCCTTACTGTTTTTGATTCGCCACGATTGCGCAAGGTGCATGGAAAAGAGCATACACATCTAGGGAAGGAAACAGTCCGAGACTTAAACTGTAAATATATAATAATAAAACTGATAAAATATGAGAGATTTAAAAAAAACAAATCCGTCACTGTAACATTATACCTTCAGATTTGATGAAATGGGTGTTTCTGGATCAAACGAAAACGGTTTTTGATGAAACGAAAATTATTTCCCAATGGAAATGGATCTCCTGACTCAATGGAATAGCTCCCATAGCCCACAAATGCATAGAAACTCCAAAACCAAAAACCCTTTTAAAGTTTCGGTAACACCGGTTCTAGATCTTGATCAAAACCGAAAGCAGTTCTTTATAAATGCTCTTATACCATGTTCGGGTACACAGGGTACTCCCAAAATACCAAACACCTAGAGCAACCACTTCACACAAATGAATCACAGATCAATACATTGATGTTTTCCACGTGGTTAAAACCCTCGAGAGGGAAACGGTCCAAGGCCCCAGCCAAGTAGATACTTGGAGCAATTTATTATGCAAAAGAAAGAAAGTTACATGAGCTTCTCATAATCGATCAACTAGCCAAGGACCCTCCATGCTCTTTAAATAGAGATCATGGACCAATCCGGTGTTAAGCCACAGATCAATGGTAGGTATGATCTAAGAGAAGTTAAACCATCGGATCACTTTATGTCTAGAACATATCGTGACCATTGGATTAGAATATTTACAAATGCATACTAATGAAACACACTTTACCTAACAGATAACTCCTAAGTGTCTAAATATCCTTACAGTAACTGGAAAGTACGTCTATATGTTCTTTCCACTATATCCCTCATATTTTTATAAAAGTCTTTTCCCCTTTAATTAACTTCAACCACCACTCCAAATGCGATAAGGACCAATTCATTAACATTTACATCCTCCATAATTTGTTTTTTCTCTTGTGATGGCATCGGTCTCTTTGTAGAACATTCAACATATGTAAAATAATTTGTTTTAAACATATTAGCAAATATTCTTAAATACATTATTACTGAAAATTGCAAGAAAAAATCATATTGATTACTTTTTTATTCATCCCTCTATAACTTTTCCATCAAGGTTTTATGCTCTTTTGCACTTGGATTGCAAAGAATCTTATCGAATTTCCATTTTTTGTTCTGCTGACACAAATTAACCAATACACATTAGTTAAACTTACAAATAATTCAAACCTATATATTTAATATAGAAATTACAAAGAACTTGCATTTTTAGCATTTTTGGATAATATAATTATTTATCCATGAACCCTTTGACATAGGCCGTGAAGCACCTCAGCAAATAAATATCTTATTACATAGAAGAGTGTTACATATAAATGATATCAAAACCTTTATCTACAGTTAGATAATGAGATTACTAACTAATAACTAAAATATTATTTACAATGTAATCCCGAATGAGTAACAATGTAATCTCGAAGGATTACTCAACATTCCCCCCTTAATCTGAAGGGACATTTGACATGCAAAGCTGCATTCTAAATTTTTTGAATTTTTCACGGCCTAATGCTTTTGTAAAGATATCTGCAATTTGCTCAGAAGCAGGACAATGTGTCAGATGAATGGCTTTGGCCTCAACATGATGTTGAATCAAGTGATATTTGGTGTTGATATGTTTGGTTCGATAATGGAATTTCAGATTCTTGGCCAATTGAATTGCATAAGTGTTGTCAACAAAGAGAGGTGTTGAAGTCATTTGTTTCTCCTGCAAGTCTTCAAGTATTTTACGAAGCCAAATGATTTCTTTTGTGGCTTGAGCTGCTACAACATATTCAGCTTCAGTTGTAGAATAAACATGAACAAATTGCTTTCGTGATCTCCATGTGATAGCTACTGATCCAAGGTTCATCAAATAACCTGAAGTAGAGACCCCATGCTCTTTATCTCTATCAAAATCAGATTATAACCAGTGAGATGAAAGTATGAAACTTTAGAATATTTGATGCCATAAGATTGAGTGCCTTTTAAATATTTGAGCACTCGCTTTGCTGAATTCCAATGACCTTCACAGGGATGATGCATAAACCTGGAAAGTATTCCTACATCAAAATTTATGTGAGGATGAGTAGTAGTAAGATAAATTAAACTTCCAACAAGCTTCCTGTTCTTTGTTGGATCTTCAAATGTGCTAGCTTCATTTGAAGAAGCTTTAGATTCTACTCCATTGGTGTTGAAATAGGATTACAATCCTGCATACCAAATTTGTTTAATAACTCTCCAACATATTTTTTCTGAGAAATGAAAATGTGCATTGTTTTTTGATCTACTTCAATTCCTAAATAATAATGTAATAATCTCAAATATGTCATATCAAAACCCTTTTTCAACTCTCTTTTGCTAGATACTATATAATCGTCATTATTTCCTGTGATAAGCAAATCATCCACATAGACAACTAGATATACAACCGATCTTCCAAATTTCTTGACAAATAAAGTTGCATCATCTATATTGAAGTGCTTATAATTCAATTTGAGAAGATGCTCAATTAACTTTTCATACCAAGCTCGGGGTGCTTGCTTTAAACCATATAAATATTTGACTAATTTGCATACCTTCTATTCTTGACCTTTGATAGCAAAGTCTTTAGGCTGATCCATATACACATCTTATTTTAAGTCTCCATTCAAAAATGTGGTTTTAACATCCATGTGATGTATCTTCATTCCTTTTTGTGCTGCTAATGAAAACAAAGTTCGAATGGTGCCCCATTTAGCTGTAGGAGCAAATGTTTCTGTGTAATCAACACCTTCTTTCTGTGCATACCCTTTTGCTACATGTCTCTCTGTATGTTTGTCAAGTGATCCATCTGCTTTATATTTATTCTTATATATCCACTTGCATCCACTCGGTTTGGTTCCAATTGGAGGATTCACCAACCTCCAAGTTCCATTTTTTATGAGAGCATCATCCTCTCTTTGCATTGCACTTTTTCATACATCACTATTTACTACTTCGTGAAAAGATGCAGGTTCATCAAATGCATGAAATTTTAATTCACAATCTAATGTTACAAAATCATCATACCTTTTTGGAAATGTCTTAGTCTGTATTGATCTACGAACTTCTTGTTGTTGTGGTGTTTGCTCTATTTCTTCTTTAAGAGCAGGTTTAGCATTATCCATGATACTTAGTTTATCCATTCCATTAACAATATCATCAACTGTCTCATCTTCAGTTTCATCAACTTGTGCATTAGAATCATCAACTTGTTGGAGAAGCAATAGATGAAGTGGATAAAAGTGCATCAGTACCACCTATTAATGCCAAAGATTTAGCATTATGGAAAAGCAAGGACAAGAAAGCTTACGCCTTAATTATTGCCTCTGTAACTGAAGAAGTAAGTAGACATTTAGTTTCTAGCAAAAGTGCTTGGGAAACATTAAAGAAACTAAAAGATTTGTGTGATTCACATTCTGATCTTGAAATCATACAATTGTTGATGAAGTTATTTAACTTAGAGTTAAAAGATAATGATCCAATGAAACTTGCTTCTGAAATTAGAGCCATTTTCCATGATATTGTTGCAACTGGTGTAAAAGTTGACATTCAACTTACTGCATTTATTAAATCTATATATCCTACCTATACTCATTATTTAGAATCACTTCAAGATAGTGGCCAAATGAAAGCTATAACCTTTGAAACACTTTTTGAGAAAATTGCAAAAAGAGAGAAAGAATTTGGGAAGGAGTCTAAACCCAATGAAGAAACTTTGTGTCTTGCATAGAAAGGACACAAATCAAAAGAAGAATTTGCAAAGGATGAAAATAAAAGCAGAGGTCGAGGTAGAGGACAAAGACGACAGTACAGAGGAAGGGGGGGGGGATATTTAATCAAGGAGAGAAACAATGTTATAGATGTGGAAAAACTGGTCATACTGCCAGTTATTGTAGAACTTCTTGGGATAAAATTGTTAACAAGAAAGAGCAAGTACAAGATAAAGGAAATGATAAAGGTAACCCTCCTGAATCTGCACATTATGTTTTTGCACATTGTAATCTAGGAATTAAAGAAGCTTTCAGTACTTCATTTTCATGGAATGATATTTGGTTATTGGATACTGGAGCCACATGTCATATGAAATTTAGAAAATACTTCTTTGAAATGTTTAGTGATCAAATTGATGGGGTAGTACATTTGGTAGATAAGTCTCAGTTAAAACCTTCAGGAATTGGTTCTGTTAGATTGAAATTATCAGGACTTGCTGATTATATACTTTCTGATGTTTTGTATGTTCCACAATTGAAGAGAAATCTAATATCTCTTGTGTAAATTAGACAATAAAATCACTCGATACATATGTTTGATGGTATCATTGATATTAGAAGAGCTTATGATAATGTGATTGTATTGAATGGAGTGGAAGATAACAAACTTTTAAATTTGAATGGTACATCATCCAATCCATAGAATTCTACAAATTTGGTTCAGCATAATAGTAATTTATCTTCCAGCTTATTGTGGCATGCTATATTTGGTCATATTAGTTATGACAGTCTCAAGATTATGAAATAGAAAGGATTTCAAAGGCTTCCTACTATTCCAAGACAACTTTCACCATGTGATGCTTGTATCTTAGGCAAGCACAGTAAACAACATTTTAATGATTCTATGTTTCAAGCTTCAAGAAAGATTGGTCTTATTCACTCAGATTTATGTGGGCCCATGCCTGTTCCATCAGCAAATGGTAACAAATATATCATGACTTTCATTGATGACTTTACGAGGATGTGTTGGGTTTATTTATTAAAAGCAAAATCTCAAGTTTTTGAAACATTCATAAATGTTTACTTATGGATTAAAAATGAAGCTCAACTCAATATTGGAACCCTTCGAACTGATAATGGTGGTGAATATACATCTCAAGATTTTGAAAAATATTTGTAGGAGAATGGTATTAAACACCAAATATTTGTTCCTTATAATCCATAGCAAAATGGTGTGGCAAAACGTATGAATATGACACTCTTGAATATGGTAAGGTCAATGATGTTTTTAAAAAATGTCAAGTTAATGTTTTGGGGAGAGGCAGTTCTTTGTGCTGTCTACATTAAGAATAGATGTCCTTCTGTTGCACTACAAAACAAAACACCTTATGAAATGTGGCATCATCATCTTCCAGCTGTCAAGCATTTTAAAATTTTCGGTTCCACATGTTATGCTTTGAGTCCTGAGCAACAAAGACATAAATTGGGAGAAAGAAGTTGGAAGTGTATTTTTTGGGATATTCTAATACTTCTAAAGCTTATAGGTTGTATGATGAAGATAACATGAAGTTTATTGTTTGTAGAGATGTTATATTTCTTGAATTTGAGAAAGATGCACTCATTATTGATAAACAACTTGTTCAGCTTGATAGATTTCATTCTAAAAATATCTATCATAAAATGGATAATGAACTTCCAAATCTAAGTCAAGTTTTGGAATTTCCTTCTAATGCACAAGTTGATGATTCTAATGCACAAGTTGATGAAACAGAAGATGCGACAGTTGATGATATTGTTAATGGAATGGATAAACTAAGTATCATGGATAATGCAGAACCTGCTTTTAAAGAAGAAACAGAGCAAAAACCACAACAACAAGAAGTTCATAGACCGATACGGACTAAGACATTTCCGAAAAGGTATGATGATTTTGTAACATTAGATTGTGAATTAAACTTTCATGTGTTTGATGAACCTACATTTTTTCAAGAAGCAGTAAATAATGATGTATGGAAAAGTGAAATGCAAAGAGAATATGATACTCTCATAAAAAATGGAACTTGGAGGTTGGTAAACCCTCCAATTGGAACCAAACTGATTGGATGCAAGTGGATATATAAGAATAAATATAAAGCAGATGGGTCACTTGAAAAACACAAAGTGAGACTTATAGCAAAAGGGTATGCACAGAAAGAAGGTGTTGATTACATAGAAACATTTGCTCCTACAGCTAAATGGGGCACCATTTGAACTTTGTTTTCATTAGCAACACAAAAAGGATGGAAGATACATCACATGGATGTTAAAACCACATTTTTGAATGGAGACTTAAAAGAAGATGTGTATATGGATCAACTTGAAGGCTTTGCTATCAAAGGTCAAGAACAAAAGGTATGCAAATTAGTCAAATCTTTATATAGTTTAAATCAAGCACCCGGAGCTTGGTATGAAAAGTTAATTAAGCATATTCTCAAATTGAATTATAAGCACTTCAATCTAGATAATGCAACTTTATTTGTCAAGAAAGTTGGAAGCTCGGTTGTATATCTAGTTGTCTATGTGGACGATTTGCTTATCACAGGAAATAATGACGATTATATAGTATCTATCAAAAGAGAGTTGAAAAAAGTTTTTGATATGACATATTTGGGATTATTACATTATTATTTAGGAATTGAAGTAGATCAAAAACCAAAGCACATTTTCATTTCTCAGAAAAAATATGTTGGAGAGTTATTAAACAAATTTTGTATGCAGGATTGTAATCCTGTTTCAACACTAATGGAGTAGAATCTAAAGCTTACTTCAAATGAAGGTAGCACATTTGAAGATCCAACAAAGTACAAACAGCTTGTTGGAAGTTTAATTTATCTTACTACTACTTGTCCTAACATAACTTTTGCTGTAGGAATACTTTCCAGGTTTATGCATCATCCTTGTGAATGTCATTGGAATGCAACAAAGAAAGTGCTCAAATATTTAAAAGGCACTCAATTTTATGGCATCAAATATTCTTAAAGTTTCACACTTTCATCTCATTGGTTATTCAGATTCAGATTTTAATGGAGATAAAGAGCATGGGGTCTCTACTTCAGGTTATTTGATGAACCTTGGATCAGCAGCTATCACATGGAGATCACGAAAGAAATCTGTTCCTGCTGATTCTACAACTGAAGCCGAATATATTGCAACAACTTAAGCCACAAAAGAAATCATTTAGCTTCGTAAAATACTTGAAGACTTGCAGGAGAAATAAATGACTTCAATGCCTCTCTTTGTTGACAATACTTCTACAATTCAATTGGCCAAGAATCCAAAATTCCATGATCGAACCAAACATATCAACACCAAATATCACTTGATTCGACATCATGTTGAGGCCAAAACCATTCATCTGACACATTGTCCTACTTTAGAGCAAATTGCAGATATCTTTACTAAAGCATTGGGCCATGAAAAGTTTGAAAAATTTACAATGCAGCTTGGCATGTCAGATGTCCCTTCGGATTAAGGGGGGAATGTTGAATAATCCTTCGGGATTACATTGTAAAGGAGATCATGACTTTCATTCTACAATAACTGGCAGTATGACTAGTTTTTCCACATCTATAACATTGTTTCTCTCCTTGATTAAATCTTCCCCCCGTTCCTCTATACTATCCTCTTTGTCCTCTACCTCGACCTCTACTTCTATTTTCATCATTTGCAAATTCTTCTTTTGATTTGTGTCCTTTCTGTGCAAGACACAAAGTTTCTTCATTGGGTTTAGACTCGTTCTTCCCAAATGCTTTCTCTCTTTCTGCAATTTTCTCAACAAGTGTTTCAAAGGTCATAGCTTTCATTTGGCCACTAGCTTGAAGTGATTCTAAATAATGAGTATAGGTAGGATATAGAGCTTTAATAAATGCAGTAAGTTGAATGTTAACTTTTACACCAGTTGCATCAATATCATGGAAAATGACTCTAATTTCATAATCAAGTTTCATTGTATCATTATCTTTTAATTGTAAGTTAAATAATTCCATCAACAATTGTATGATTTCAAGCTCAGAATGTGAATCATACAATTCTTTTAGTTTTTTTAATGCTTCCCAAGCACTTTTGCTAGAAAGTAAATGTCTACTTACTTCTTCAGTTACAGAGGCAATAATTAAGGTATAAACTTTCTTGTCCTTGCTTTTCTATAAGGCTAAACTCTTTGGCATTAGTAGGTGGTACTGGTGCACTTTTATCCACTTCATCTATTGCTTCCCCATCTAGGCTTATCTTCTAAATTCTCTTTTCACAAATTCCATCTCACATATCATTAAAAATAAGGGTATTTTTAACTTTAAGAAACCATTCCTGAATTCCAGACAAAATAACTCCAACAATTGAAATTAAAGAATTCATTGAAATTTACTGTATAGTAAATATTTGTGTACAAAATACACTCTGAAATATTCTTTTCCTCTTAGCCAAATCTTTTTATCTTCTAAAAAGATTTCCCTAAAGGTTTAATATTTCAATTTAAAAAACCTTGCACTCAAATATAAATGGTTGTTTAAAAACTTTTATTTTCTGAAAAGAACTCCCAAAAAATTTGATAATTAATTTAAAGAAACCATTGCACAAAATATAAATGGCGGCTTTTTTTTCCTTTTAAAAAAGAAAAATAATTCTTCAAAACAATTACCGGAACAATTTACGTGTAGTCTCCTCTTAATGTGCAATCTTTTTCTTTCTTCCACAATCTTTACTAAGTAGCTCTCATTTCTTTGTTTCTTCGTGATAGCTCATTTGTTGGCTCCTCCTTCACGGGCTCCTTCTTTCTCACCAAGTCTTTTTCACCAATGCTTCGCTGCCTTTTCTCTAATACCAGTGACACAGACTGTGAAGAACCTCAGCAAATCAATATCTTATTACGTAGATGAGTGTCACATATAAAGGATATCAAAACCGTTATCTACAGTTAGATAACGATATTGCTAACTAATAACTGAAATATTATTTACAATGTAATCCGGAAGGAGTAACAATGTAATCCCGAAGGATTACTCAACACCCTTATCACACATTTTCTTTCAATAAACAAACTTGAGTATTAAATATATTATACAAATAAATTACATAACTACCAACCAAAAGAGTAATCTTCCATCTTCTTGGTGTGTTTTAAGAATACAAACGCTTGGTGCATTTACATGGTGTATGCCCTGGGGTGTTTACATAATGTATGCACCATTAATGGAAAATAAATTAATAATTTAAGACACAATTTTTTTGGTGCAATATATTTAATCTAAATCACGAGTGCTAAATTGTGCACTTTTATTCTAAGTGCACTAGTGCTAACACATGGTTTTTTGTAGTCCATGATATTTTTCCATGGTACTGCATGTAAGGAAGCATTTATAAGACTTGATGAGGCTCCATTATAAAGTGGCATCGAGGTGAGTGATGGCTAGCTTACTTTGACAAGTTTGAACATGATAATAAAAATCTTCATTGGTACTAATTTTTCCTCGCATAAAGTTTTCCATAGTAAATAATTGTGTCTATGTGAATGTTGCTTGTACTTATTTGTTTATTTCTCATATATTATGGTTATTGATGCCAGCTTAAAATCCTAATAACCGGGTCACATATTGCTTGTACTTATTTGTTTATTTCTCATATATTATGGTTATTGATGCTAGCTTAAAATCCTAATAACCGGCGACACGGGGGCTTTTTTTTTTCTTCCAATTTGGGCCGTGAGAAGTTTATCTCCAATCCATAAGGAATCTGGATGATCTCTGTTGGTGCTATCATTGAATATGTTGTTGCAGTTTGGCCACATAGAAGAAACCCTAGCTGCATGAATGTTTTTCCTCCTGCAAAGGACGTGAAAGAGAAGCCGTCATGGAGAGGGCGTCACTTTTTTGCAGGTAGACATCGTGATTTGGTAGAGGCCGCAAGATATAAGAGGATCCCTAGAAGATTCATTATGGAAAAAACATTGACATCCCCAGTGAACGCGATTCGGAAGATTATGGGTGTGAAAGAGGGCCGCATTTTCTTGTCACATTGAACGAGACAGAGATCTCCAAAAGGACGCGTTGCTACTGTGTAATTAAAGTTGGAGCTCATGTGTTTGAGTATGTGGTAAGAGCCCATGGGAGTTGTTGCAGCGACGTGAAGAAAGGGTCGTGCCTTTGGAAGGTTTAAGGTCGAAGGAGATCACTGCAGAGAATGGAGCCCGGGTGAGAGGAGGCCTGAGGTTGCAAGAGGATCTTGAAGGATTTTTCTTGGATTAGTGGTCGAGGTTTGAAGAGCAACATCATCCGCGGGTGAAGACAATCCACATTTGAAATTTCGTGTAGACATAATTCCTTGGAAGCATCCGCCAAAACCGTTAAACTTGTTAGTAAGGAGAAGGTCCACGCTTAATCTTGAAGGTCTGCGTGAAGAAACCCCGTGTAGAAGAAGTGATATCACTGCAGGCATAATACCCGAGTGAAGGGAAATCGTTGGGCCACGAACTGATGAAAAAATAAGCTCCCATTTGTCAAAAGAACCACTATACAGGTATGCAATGAGACATCGTGGAAGGCTTCGATTATGAAGAGTCGCGTTCAAGTTGCCACCAGTTTTTTGGGATGCATTCTCGTGGAGAACGCCTTGGTGTTGACATGGATCTAGACTAGAAAGTGGAGGCACAATTTAGACCAGTAGTGGCAAGAAAAGGAAAGGTACAAGTAAACCAGTCCAGCCTGAGGAGAAACGAGGGATTGTGGATGGTTGTATAGGATGAGGGCGCATGCAAAAGCCTGCGTGGGCAAAGGATGGCAAGGCAAGGAAACTCGAGAGATAGATGCGGTATAAGATCCAAGTGCCTTTGCATTTTTTATATGAACTTGGAGTTAGTAAGAACATTTTGAGGCTAGTCAACTCAATGGGTGTGCAAAGTTTGTTAGAATTGACTACTCTCAACAAATTTTGTACATTAAATGAAATATTGAAATGCAAGCAATGACAACAAACTTCTTAGTTGGTGAGCTTCGGATTGGTATAGACATCATTGTGTAACAAAGACAAACATGGAAAGAAAGCAGGCATGATGAGCAAGTAAACAAGCAAAAGAGGCATCATGGAAAGTGGAAAAAAAGAAGATGGTGATGGTATAATCACCATGAATATACATAAAAAATAATTTAATGGAGTGTTTTGCATATAAATGGGCATATGGTTATAAGACCTCATAAGGCATGCATACCTTTGGTAACTCACCGATAAAGTCGAGAGATGGACTAGGAGATAGTAGGGTGTATGTGAAATTCCTTGGTAAAAGTTTGAGGGGGTTGGTGATTACTACAAGTCAAGTTTAAAGAGGGATTGTTAGGGTTAACAATGACTCAGGAATGAGTCAATGGTGGTTTAGGTCTAGAACATGGTTTAGACACAAGGTATTGTCCCATGGTATTGCATATAAGGAAGTCTTTATAAGTCTTGATGAGGTTCCATTGTAAAGTGGCATGGAGGTGAGTGGTGGCTAGCTCACTTGGCCCGGTCCGCTTGTTTAGGGTAATCAAGACCTTCATTGGTGCTGGTTTTTCTCCGCATGGGGTTTTCCAGGCTAAATGGTTATGTCTATGTGAATGTTGCTTGTAATGTTTATTTCTTGCATGTTATTGTGATTGATGCTAGCCTAAAAGCCTAATATGTGTCATAAGTGAAGGATCGAAAAGTGCAAAAGCAGTTTAAAAAACTGACATTGATATGTTTTTGGATCGGATGCAATAAGTGGTCCCCTTGCACCCAACTCCTTATATATAAAACCATAAATATTTTAAATCTAAAATGCCTAAAAAGAAAATTCTGAATTGTGAAATAATAGAGGGAGTTAAGGGCTACAATGTGAAAATTTTCAACCACCTAAAACAAAAGAAAGCGCCATTAAAGAAAGGGTTTCAAAGTTGAAGGCAACCATGAAATCTTTTATTTTTTTTTTGAATTTATTTTATATCTCAATATGGACATAAATACATCATGCATTGAGATCAATAGTAAGAATTTACATACTTAAAATTTCTACTATGTAGGGTTTTGTGTGATTAACCATACCTTACAAATTATGATCTTTAGAATAATCTGGTTGCTCCAAACTCTTCCTAGATAAGTCTCTCTTGCAAAACTCTTCCCTCTAAATTTTGGAAAAGCAATGAAATAGTGATTAGTTTTCTTTAACTTTATGAAATTATTTTTTTGAAAAATAAATTCCCAGTCCTTTTTAAGCTCATGGGAAAAAATCAAGCATTTATTTATTTATTTTCCACACATTGATGCACTTATATATACACGTGCATCAGTGTGACATCACATGCAACATACCACTCCCATATACCTTAGTTTAACTTTTTTTGGAGCGCGTCAGTAAGATATGAGTGTTATACTTTCTATAACGCATTATATTGGTATACAATACATAAATTAAAAAAAATCATTCACCTGTGCGTATGAAAAATATGATTTCACCAGTGCACTTATAGGAACTAAGCACACTGATTTCAATAATAATGAAAAATGCATAGTTAAATATCCACTGCCAAATATAGCAAATATCCAGTATGTTTGGTTAGTTAGGATGCACCGATTCATTTATATTATGAAGGTGCAATAGAGTATTTAAATATACCTATGAATGTATGCTTGAAATTAAAATGGTATATTCATCTTGTTTGTGCTAGAAGTTGTCTTTTGACTATCAGAGATACAATCCTAACTAATCTTGAATGTGTTTGATTGTTTAGTTTAAAATGATCAATCAGGTAGAATGGATGAGATAGTAGAAAGTGGAAAAGATCATGGACATGGAGTCTATGTTGTACTCATTGTTAGTTTTTACAATATTAGCAATATAACTTAATTGCAAATAAAAAATAGGAGCTCTAGAAGAGAGAGAAAGCACATAAACAAAGAACACAAGAAATTATCATGGGAAACCCAATTGGGAAAAACCCAACAAACATTTGTATAGAGATAATAACTCTTGAGAACAAAGAGAAGAAGAAAGAGAGAGAAAATGTCTCTCTAAGATACAACCCTAGAAAACACTCTCCTTGACTACAGTAGTGCACCTTTTTTCTGCTGGAGAAACTTGTTGTGAGTAAATGAAATAATGAGGAGGGGCACCTCCTATTTATATTGATTTTCCAAGTGAAAATTTATTGGGGCTGACTTGACAGTTTGACTAGGGTCGACCTATCTTAAAATATAAAATAATTTTATTTTTATTATTTTCTTGTGTATTATTTCCCTAGGGTTTATATAGATTCTTTATAGGGTCCACATGAGTAATTACATCGGTATAATCTCCTCTAGGAGGTATAAGGAAATACAATACAAGTACAATAAGAATAACTTTTGAAGTTGCACAAATTCCAACACTCCCTCTCAACAAGGAAGGTATTCTTCAGATATGGTCATCATTAGCATCACGAACATCTGAGTCTCTTATGTACATCTATTATGTCTTGATCATCTCTATACATACTGAAGGTTATCAACATTGTCTATTTCCTTCAAGAGGTTTCATAAAAAATCTAATCCACTAGATCTAGTATATCTAGTATATCTAGTAGCTCTAGTAGCTCTGCAACTCTACACAATCCGTCGAAGAGTATAATAATTAGCATCTCATCTGCTATGAGTCTGTCTCTACTTGAGAACTAGGACATGCTTCACACAAACATCTACTATCAATTCATCTCAAGTGTTGCTGGAAATTCTCTTACACCAAGTTGAGAACCAGGGTTGGTAGGAATACTCTAAAAACACCAAGTTAAGAACTAGGACCAATAGAGGTCACCAATGTACATGTCCATCTACTACCAGTTCATCTCAAGAGCTGGTGGGAATTCTCAAAAGAACACCAGATTGAGAATAAGAACATATAGTGGTCATCAGTGCACATGACTGTGTATGTCCTATGTGCCTCAAGATGTCAATGGGATTTATACCATACCAAGATGAGAACCATGATGAGTAGAGGTCACCCGTGTACACAACCATCTACTACTAGTTCATATCAAGATAAGGTGGGAATTATCCAAAGAACACCAGATTGAGAATCAGAACATATAGTAGTCACCAGTGTACACAACCATCTGCTATTTTCCTGTCTCACAATGCTGATGGGATTTATCCCATACTAGGATGAGATTCATAACAAGTATATGCACTAGTGTGAAAGAATAATAGATATTGGTATTGAATTTCCCTGTCCACAAGGGATGCATTTTCTTCTACTCCAAGTATTCTATGAAAGTATTCAAACTTTGTCCTGAGAAGAGGCTTGGTAAGAATATATGTAGTTTGGTAATATTTCGGCACATACTATAACTCGACCGCACCATATCACAAATGTAGTGATACCGAATCTTTATATGCTTCGCCATATCGTGAAATATGAGATTCACTAACATCTGTATACAACTCTGGTTGTCACAATGAATCATAGTTGTTCCTGGAATATGACCAAATAATACAAAAAATAGTTTTCAAATCCATACTTTGTCTCTAGTTGTTGTACTAACAACCATATACTTAGCCTCTGAGGTGCTAAGAACTACTGAGGTCTGCTTCCTGCTACACCAAGAAATCACTACAGAGCCCAAATTGAAGCAACATCCATAAGTACTCTTCCTATCTGCAACACACCCGACCCAATATGAGTCATAAAATCCTTGCAATATCATATCACATCCTATAGCACATCTTATACAATATCCCATAGTGCCACATAAGTATTTGAGAACATGTTTTGCATAAACCTAGTGAATCTACCTCAGATCACTCATAAACTGGTTGAGGGCATTCAAAGCAAAACATATATCTGTTTTGGTGTTTTTAGATGCATTAGAGATCCAATCAACTGGAGATACAAGTTGGTATCAATAATATCATAATTTGAAGTAGACCCCATCAGTTTCTTGAAATTTACATCCATTGGGTTAGCCATGGACTTGTAGTCCAACATCCCAAATCTATTCAAAATGTCATTGGTTTTTTTTCCTTGACTTAGGAAAATTTCCTTCTACCTCTTCCATACTTCTAATCCTAAGAAGTAATGCATCAATGACAAGATTCATTTCAAACTCAATGACAAGATTCTTCTTACACCATCTAATTAGTTTCTCATTTCCCATGAGAAACAAGTCATCCACATACAATACCAAAATCAATGGCTCATCATCCATAATATGGTAGTAAAGATTAGGATATGCATCACTCTTGGTGAATCTGAAGTTTACCAGGTATCCATATATCCCTCCATACTAAGCATGAGGTGCTTGCTAGAGTCCATATAATTCCTTTTTCAAGTTACATACATGAGAATCTTTCCCTTGGACAATAACCGCTTTTGGTTGTTTAATGTAAACTTATTCCTCAATAATACCATTGAGGGAGGTTGTCTTTACATCCATCTGATGCAGCTTCCCTCCTATAGTTGAAGCAATATCAATGATGGTTCTAATCGAAGTATATCGAGCCACACGAGCAAATGTTTCATCATAGTCAATTCCCTCTTTCTGAGAGAATCCTCTGGCAACAAATTTGGCCTTGTGTTTTTTCCATGCTACCATTTTCTCCTAATGTTTAATATTGAAAATAATCCATTTGGAGGTCACTACTGACTTCCCCTCAGGTCGATACAATCTCCCATACGTCATTCTTCATGATGGAATGGAACTCCTCCATCATGGAATCCTTCCAAACTTGGTGTCTGGATTCTTCTTCATACGTGGTAGGTTCTGAGTCAATTATGTGACTCATCAATGCTACATAACTCGAGAAGCTATTAGGTATTTTTATTTCCTGATGGGTTTTGTGTGGAGCTTCATGTGCCTCGACATACTACAATGTCTATTGTACCCATAGAGGTATTTTTTGGCTTCCTGTCATATCTATGGGAGCATCAACTGGCTCAATTGGATAAATGGGATCAACCAGTTCAATATTTTATTCAGACTCCCTCTTAACTTTTGGAGGGGGAGATGATCTCATCTCTTCATCATCACCGATCTCCATATCATATCTCTTCCTTTTTGGATAGCCATATCTTCTTCAAATGTCACATCCCTATTAACTTCGATCTACCCTGATCCTAGGATGTATATTCTATAAGCCTTTGAAGACTCATTGTATCCCATGAATGTTTCCTTCTTTCCTGAAGGTTCTAGTCTTGTCCTTTTACCCTTGGGAACATGAATGTAGACTGGGAAACCAAGGATATGAAGGTGGTCCACTTTTGGCTTCACTCCTGTGAAGGATTCTTTCGGAGTCATGTTCTTCAATATTTTATAAGGGCATTGTTTTTGTACATAAACGGTTGTTCTGGATGCTTATTCCCATAAGAACATTGATAGACTCTATTGATATATCATGGATTTGGCTATCTCCACAACTGTTTGGTTCTTCCTTTTTGCAACACCATTTTGTTTAGGGTTGTAGGGAAGTGTGAGATCCATATTAATTCGTACTTCCTTGCATAAGTCATTGAATTTTGTAGAGGTATATTCTCTACCATTTCCTAATCTCAAGATCTTAATTCTTCTTCCTAACAGATTCTTGACTTGTGCTTTGAATTCCTTGAATTTGTTGAGTACTTCCTTTGATTCCTTAGTTTTGAGAAAGTATATCCACATATTTCATGAGTGGTCATCAATAAATTTTACATAGTAGTTGTAACCACCCAATAACGTAACTATCATGGGTTTTCACAAGTCAGAGTGGACTAGATCCAATATTCCCTTGGATCAACTTTCACTTTTCGAAAAGGAACCCTTGGTATTCTTACCAAGTGTGCAACCTCTACATACACTATCATGGCCTACATGAAGCATTGGTAGACCTGTCACCATGTTCCTTAATGTTGGGATATATTGATAATTTAAATGAGATATTATTTTGTACCATATCTCATTGATGTTAGTGGAATCATTGATTAAAGCTTGAGCTAGTAAAGTGTTCAAATGATACAAGCTTTCCTCCCTTACACTAGTCACTTTTGTTGTGTTCATGTTAGAATTATTGTGCCATGCAAGAACATTTAAATATGAAAATGTAAATATATATACCTTGTGATATTAATAGATATTGGTGGCAACCCACTTATTCCACTGGCTCAAAACAAATGTCCATTTTGGATGTTTCCTAGTTATTTTTCTATGGTTTTTCGAGTCCCAAACTTTCGGGGCCATTTTGAGGCCGTAAAAGACATTTTTTTGCGATTCGGGGTAGGGGGGAAAACATTGCAAATAACATCCATTTGGTACCAATGGGAATTTTTAAGTCTCTCATAGACCTTTCCAACATGCTATCAAGCGCCCAAATCAGAGACTGTATGCAAAAGTTATGACCCCGAGAAATTGACTATTCAACTAACCACCTTGGGTCCACAAATTTGACGACGATTCATTTTCTAGGGTTATATTTTGTACTTTTAGAGTTCTCACCCTCATTCTTATAAAAAATATCCTCTTTTAACCTCATTTTGTATTCATCAGATGAGCGTTGCAGCCACATCTCTTCTCAGAGATATCTACCACCATTCTAGCTGTTGTATTTACAGTTTGTTCTATTTCTGCCATTTAAAAGAATATGTGTTTACTGTATCTCTGTTTTCATTGAAATATGTCTGTGTTTATGATTCTATATTTGTTCTTTCATTTTGTTCACACAGAAATCTGGATCACCTTGTCTTCTAAGGTGGAGATGGAGACAAGGTTTCTTTTCATACCAGGTAGATACAACACATCATTCAGATGTAGTAAGTCATTAGATTCCAACTGAAGAAATGTAGATACAAATCATTTAATAGTGTAGTTGGAATCATCTCTAAGTACAACATGGGGATGGGATTCTTTCTTAAAAACTTATAAAAGGTTCTCTTTATAACCAATCATATGCTTGCAAGCACAACTATCTATAAGCCATGTATCACTAGTAGGGGGAACCATACCTAATAATGCTGATATGAAGAATAATTATTTATGATCTTCATTTATTAGTTTCCTGTGATGATGACCATATTCCACATCATTTGTTGAAGCTTCATGCTTCCTCTTGTTTTAACTAAAACACTTTCTTGCATAGTGATCATATTTCTTACAGTGTATGTGTCATAGGTCCTTCTTATTTTCCCTCCTATCTGGAGAAGAAATTGGTCTCCCAGATTGATTCTTATGTTTGTGAAACTTCCTTCCTTTTCCCTTTCCTTTCTTGGTATGAGTGATTAAGGCTTGATTCTCCTCAACTTGAGAAACATGGAGTCTTTTCCTTGCTGCAATCTCAGCCTCTTCCTGAGTGCAGTCTTCCCATAGCTTGTCAAATTTGGGAAGCTTGGTTCGACCGCTTATGGTTTGGATGAAGGACTCCCAATATGGTGGAAGACCATTTAGAGTGGTCATTACAAGATCCTTTTATTCAATGTTATCTCCACTGGACCTTAGCTTTTCTCGAATTTCAGTGATCCTCGTGAAATATGAGGCAATAGATTTGGATGTAATGATCTTCATATTTGACAATTGGTTCCTCAAACTGAGAGTCACATTGGTGCTACTATGTTCAAATAAATTCTTAAAGGTATTTAACATATTCCTAGTTGTCTTTTTTTTCTAATATTTGCAAAACCAAGTGATATTTGACTGAGCCCACCAAAATCCTTCTTGCTTTTGCCTCACACTTCCTCCATTGGAACTTGGCTTCTTCCGCTTCTGGTTCCAAACCTTTCTCATTGAAAAAATTCGAGAGATAATTATCTTCTAGGATGAGAAGAACCCTAGGATTCTAGGATATGAAGTTTGTAGCCCCATCAAGATGATATTCAACCTTCATACCAATCATCTTGTCTGTAGATCTGAATCAGAAACACTAGAAGGAGTTAGGTCAAAAATGAATTTTGTAATTTAGTGACACCGACCTTACATATAGATGTGCTCTATCAAGGAGAGTTTAGGGAAGATTTGGTCGGGCCAAAACAGTAGAGGGAAACCTCTGAAACTTGATGCCCTAGTTTCTTCCTGCAATGTCCTGCAGTAAAAAAATGAAACTTCTCCAAATTTGATTTTGCTTTCACCAAAAGATGTGCCTCCCCTAGAGAAAAGTTTCCACAACTCGTTTTCTGCTAAAGAGATGAGGTAATACCTTGGAAGGTCAAGCCCTAGATTCCAACAATGGCATATTCTAGAACTTCTCTAATACCATGTTAGTTTTTACAAGGTTATAACAGTATAAATTAATTGAAAATAAACAATAGGATCTCTAGATTAAAGACAAAGCACAAAAACAAAGAACAGAAGAATTTATCCTGGGAAACCTAATTGAGAAAATCCTAGAAAACCTTTGTATAGAGATAATAGATTTTGAGAAAAGCGAGAAGAAGAAAGAGAGAGAAAATGTCTTTCTAAGATACAACCCCATGAAACACTCTCCTTGAATGCAGTAGCACACATTTTTCTGCTGGAGGAACTTGTTATGAGTGAATTAAATAATGAGGAGGGGTGCCTCCTATTTATACTGATTTTCCAAGTGAAAATTTAATGGCGCCGACCTACCTTGGGGAAATAAAAAATAATTTTATTTTTATTATTTTCTCGTATATTATGTCCCCAAGGTTTAAATGAGTGATTACATCAATATAATCTCCCGTATGAGGTACAATGAAATATAATACAAGTACAATAAGAATAACTTCTAAATTTGCACAAATTCCAACACTCATAAATCAAAGGAAATCTAGCTTATCACCAAACCTGGTGCATACTATTGTGAAGATGGAAGAATGAGAGAAAACAAACAATGAAACATAGAGATGAAATAAACTAAATCAACTTTGTAGAATCACATGACTGAAAATACAATCAACAGATTTACTTTTTAGAAACTAAATATAAGGCACTTGAATAATGTGCAAATGCAATAAAAATTTCACTCCATGAGAATCCAGATTTCATAAATAGTTTATGACATTCAGAAACTGATATTTTATTCAAGTGGGAAAATTAAAATAGATGATCAACAAAGAAGCATAGTTTGATAACAAGCTGTAAAAAATCCATGATTATGCAAGATAAAAGAAACTAAATGCCTGCAGGATTACAATTGTTTTCTTCCCTCATATCCCTTTCAACACTTGACAATCTCACATCCTCTCGCCTAGAACCCATGCTTCCTCTTCACTCTTGTGTTTTATAGATATTCCACACTTTTTTTACACATGAAAACTTCTCCTAAAGAAAAATATCCATTTCCTTCGAAGATAACAATTTTTTTGTACAAAAATAAGAGATCCATAATATCAGGAACAAGATCTATAATTTGTTCTTTGGATCCACCTTTGAAGGAAGACTTTAACTTTGAAGAATATTCTCAATTAGATATCTCCTTATACCATTTACAAATTTTAAGAAAGTGGTTTAATAAACCCTATTCTTGGAGATACACTAAAACTACCCTGATCTTGAATTAAACCAGGAATTTCTACAAATAATGACACTACTTGACACCTTGACTGCCAAATGTTTTGTTATGTAACTGATCTTATATCTTGAAAGTTAAAATCCCTCGAAGATGGTATTTGATCTCTTTGAATATGGATGGAATTTGAAAGTAGTTTGTAACACCCCGGTTTTGACCCCGATGCATTAAATATACATGATACATATATATTGTAAATAATCATGGTGCAGAGCTAATAGGAAAAGGCCCCACCATTGATTTGGTTGTGTTATGTTTCGGCGTTTGGAATTGTTGCCGATAGTATATCGGGATATACAACACATATTAAGTTGTGGCATCATGTAACTATGCATTTTAATTAAAAGAACCCAAACCAACTATGTCGATGCAACTATATTGAAAAGGGCATGATTTCCTAAGGATAAGGGGGGGGGATTGTTAAACTTGGAACCATGGGGAAAATCCATGTGTCGATCAACCACTTAAGCTCCTATGTTAGTTGAGGGAAGTTAATGTTGGGTAGTGCTGGGTGGCAGGCTTGCCCCCATGCACTCTCCACCAGTTGGTTTAGTCACACGTATGAGCTGGGAGTGGTTTTCCTCACGCATCATTTGGGATGCCCGATCATTTTGTCCACTCTCTCCATCATGGGATATTCATTCCTCATGCATAGAAATGATTCACTACCCATCTCATACAGAGACACCCGGTTTTCCTCAATCAGAGCTGAGATAAAAGGATCCATGATTCTATGTGTGGGGGTTCGCTCTCTTTTCTCTCACCGATTGTTGGTCTGAGTATGTGGTTTTCCCTTCTGTTCACATAGAGAGGCTGTTCCTTTTCCATTTTTGGACTGTAGTGGTATTTGTTGTAGGTTGTGGTGGGGTTGTGTTGGCCATGATAGGGCCAAGAATGACTCAGGGATTGTCTTCCCCTGTCCAAGTTGTGAAGTGCTTGTTTGGCTGCAGGAAAGCAGCGGTTGGTATTCAGACTGTATTGGGGTGGTGATGAGGGCCTGATTTTCTTGACAAACCTAGTGGGTTTGGGAACCACACAGACTGAGCTAGAGGGCTGGATTTATTCTCCACAACCCCTAAATAGCACTAGAAGGGAGGTCAGGGCCTGAGGGACTGTGTAGCAGAGAAAGGACTGATTTCTTTGTGTTGGGTGTGTGTGGGTGTCCTAGAAGTCAGGCTAGTTCTGGTGTAGGTGTTCTTAGCTCTTCAATGAGCTCACCAGCTTAGCATTTAGCCTTTCCCACCTCTTGGATGGCCTGATAAACCCAACTTTGTTGGCTTGGATGATCTGTTGTCTTCCTGACAAACCCAACTGTGTTAGCTTGGCATTTTTTGTTTATCCTTGGCTATGTGTAAGCCTGCTTGTTCCTTATTATTTGGGGAATCACGCCCGACTCAGGGGTGGCAGCATTGTTGATATATTAAGGAGCACACTGGCATATGGTTGGGTGGAATGTTGCAGCGACGTAGCCGGTTGCGGGACAGTTCTTATAAGATAAGTATTCTTGACTAATTTGTTTCTGCAATCATATTTACTATCAATAAATTCTGATGAACATGTAAATGCTGAATTGTATGTTTTTCTTCCATTGAGTATATGTATGATTATGCATCTTAGTATGTTTGATGGTTTAAGCATTTACCTTCACTTTATATTTATGTACATGTTCATGGGGCTAGTTTCTGAGATGCTTGGTGTATAGTAGCATCCTCTTCGCCGGTCGGAGGGTCGGGGACGTTACAGTGTGGTATCAGAGCTAATGTTGCAGCATGGGCCTGAATGGGCCATGAAAGATCAGCTAGCAGAGGCAGGTCACCTTCTACCCAGTAAAGATCAGAAAAATTCCACAAAAATTACCTAAGTTCCTGAACCGTCGGCTCATCGGAAGACTAAGTAGGAAACTCTTTCGATGCAGTGGATCACCTAATCGGAATGTCACTGATGGAGGAAGAAATTGAGAAATTTCTCTAAGTGTTCGTTGGCCGTCGATGAAAGTTAGAGGATGTGGGAGCCACATTTTCTATGGATATCAGCTGAACACCATTGAAACGCCAGCTCCATTTAGTTAAAAGAACATCCGATGATTGACTGTCGACGATCGACAGAAGTTAGTCAATTGGATTAGCGACGAATAGTGGAAAGAAGAGCTGACAAAGTGGTGGAAAGGAAACTTCCATCGGATGCGATCAGTGGAAGACCCCCGAAATGGCGGTGTGATTTAGTGGATGGAGTACCCACAGTTTCAACGGAGATTAGTAGATTTATCGATGAAATTTAGAGGATGAGAACGCTGAAACATTGGTGGAAAAGACAATATGCTAGTTGTTGAAGCCGCCGACAGTGGCGGCGGAAAGAAAGATAAAAAGAAAATTTTCTCAAAAAATTTTCTAGGTCGTGAAATCATCGACGATCGACAATGATTAGAGGATTGAATCATCGATGATTAGCTGATAAGGTCACCAAAACGTCATCGTCGTCAACAAAATTTAGTTCTTTGGGGAGCCGATGCGGCGGAAGACAAAGAAGAAAATTCTAAGTCAAGAGACCATCGGGGACTGAAAAAGTTTAGCTGATTGGATCGCCGATGACTAGAAGATGGGATCGCCAACAAATAGAGGATGAAGTTTCCAAAGACTAGTGAAATGGATCAGCGATTATTAGTTGAAGGAAGAGCTGTAGTTTCAGCGGAGATCTTCCGAAGACCGCCAAAATGTCAACGAAAATTAATTCTTTGAGTAGCCGATGCAAAGAGGGAGAATTTTCCGAAATTTTGTCTAAGTGAAGAAAACATCAGAAAATTTTAGACGATGAGACTGTCGAAGATCGGATCGTCGATGAACATTGAAAAAGTCTAGCTGTTTGTGTGTCCGTCGTTGTGTCTGTCAAAGGAACTATCCTTCCGACTGTTAGTGCTTCTGACAATCGATGAAGGGTCTACGGAACCCACAGTTAGTTTGCTGCCCACCGTTGTGGCTTCCTAAGGGATTGATCACTCGATGAATAACGCATCTGACCACTGATACAGTGCTGTGGAAGTAATCACCAATGCTGTATAGTGAACAGTGTTTTGATTGCCAATACTGAGAAAAACTATAGTTGTTGAAACCGCCGATAGAGTGAAAAGGGTTAGTTGTTATGGCCACCGATGAGTGCCAGAGGAAACTTGCTGTTGGGATTGCCGAAACGTCGGAGTTTTAGTTGGGAAGAGGTCCAATTGGGCCAAAGGAAATTTGGGTTTTTCAAGAGGATTTCTCAGCAAATTCTAGCTGTTTTTCAGTGGATTTTTTAGCCGATTATCAGTGGATTACAGGGTTGAACAAGAAGAGAATTTTTTTGTGTGTTTAAGCAAAATGGTTATTTTATGATTTTTCCAGGAGAAGGTAAGTAGTCTGATTTATATCAATGTATGCATATAATATTTTTCTACTAACACATTTGCAGAATCATAAAACACCTTTAAGGGTAGTATTCCAGATAGTGCACTTTGGTATGTAAGTGGTGGTTCAGTTATGAGAACCCATGATGGATATGATGCTCAGGATTCTTACGAGGGTGCAAGAGATGCCATGGGGGAAAATGTACGTAATGGAAATGATGATATAGAGTCTAATGGAAGGATATTCCAAGAGACACCGTCAGATGTTGCAGCCACCATGAGAAGCTTGATTAAAGCCCAAGAAGAGCAACATCAGTTGAATGCTGCTATGTTATAGAGTTCGATAGACTTGCAAATGAAGATAGACTCTGGACAAAGTACAACAAGGCCAGAAGGTAGTAAGAGCAGTACTAGGAGAAGGAGAAGGACTTCTAGTGGATCATCTAACTATGAAGACTCCAACAGGGATTCAAGTTCATCCTCTCATAAAAGAAAAAGAATAAGACACCATAGGGATCGCTCTCGGGATGGATTTAAGAAAGCTAAACCTCCTACATTTTATGGTGAGATAAAGATTGAACAAGAGGCTGAAGCTTGGCTTCTTGGGATAAAGAAGTACTTTCAAGTTTAGGATTATTCGGGGAACATGAAGGCAAGAGTTTCCATATTCAATATGAATGGAAGAGCATCCATTTGGTGGGAACACTTCAAGCAAGTCAAGAGGACCAGTGAAAGGAGACTGAAGTGGAAACAGTTCAAGAAGTATTTCAAGCAGAAATACCTCTCTGATAGGTATTATGATGACAAGATCAAAGAATTCCATGAGCTGAGATTGGGACAGCAGACCATGGATGAATATGCAAATAAGTTCTTGGAATTATTGAGGTATGTCTGGTAAATCAGAGATGAAAAAGTGAAGGTCCGATAGTTTCTGAGTGGATTACCTCATTCTTACAAAGATAGAATTGATTTTTACGAACCCAGAACTCTTGAAGAAGAAATACGGAAGGCTAAGTATTGCTATGAGAAAAGAAAAAGTAAACTTGATTACCATAAGGCATGGAAGGACAAGAAGAATGAGAAGTTTAACCACAGAAAGAAAGGTTTCAAACCTTCTAATTTCAGGAATCAGCAGAAGTAGCCATCCCAAGATGTGAGTAAGCCAGTTGGAGTGACAGGAGAAAAGCCTAAGGATCCACAACAGAATAGAGGACCACTTCAATGTTGGAGATGTGGAGGACCCCACATGCGTAGGACTTGTCCACTCGAGAATGAGAGTGCAATACCAGCTTACAAGATTCAAGGAGCATAAACAGTGGGTCAAGTGGCAAGGATAGTCCCTAGTATTTATGCAGCACCGGAGGATCGCCAGGAAGATCACTAGTCAAATGTGGTTGAAGTTGCAGGTACTATTGTTGAACAATCTGTTTCTATTTTGATTGACCCTGGTTCTACTCATAGTTACGTTACTCCTAGAGTAGTGGATATTTGTTCTTTTGAGAAAGTAAGGCATAGGAAATATTGGTTAGTTCAGCTAGCCACTGGGACTAAGAGAAAGGATAGTGAAGTGGTAGAGAAATGTCCATTGGTTATGAATGGATTGATCACTTGTATAGATCTGAATGTTCTACCACTTGGTTCCTATGATGTTCTCATTGGAATGGATTGGTTAGAAGCTCACAGGGTAAAGCTTGACTGCTATAACAAGACTTTTGAATGCATGGATGAAGAAGGAAACCCAGTACTTGTGAAAGGTATTCCAAAGGTAATATCAGTAAGGCAGGTTTCAGCAATGCATTTGAAAATTTTTTGTCGAAAGGGTTTCTAGTTGTATGTAGCTCATATTTTGGAGGAAATAGGAGATGAAACTCCTAGGTTGGAGGACTATCAGGTGTTACAGGAATTCAAGGATGTGTTTCTTGATGAGATTCCACAACTTCCTCCAAAGAGGGACATTGATTTCACAATTGAACTTGTGCCAGGAGCAGCACCAGTGTCCAAGACACCCTACAGTATGAGTACACCAGATATGCTAGAGTTGAAGATGCAACTGCAAGAGTTTTTGGAAAAGAAGTATATCTGACCAAGTGTGTCTCCTTGGGGAACACCAGTTATGTTCGTAAAGAAGAAAGATGGTACACTCAGGTTGTGCATTGATTACAGACAGTTGAACAAGGTTACTGTGAAGAATAAATATCCTTTGCCTAGGATTGATGACCTCTTTGATCAAATGAGAGGAGAAAAGGTATTTTCCAAGATTGACTTGAGGTCTAGTTACCATCAGGTGAGAATCAAGGATGAAGACATTCATAATACAACCTTCATAACAAGGTATGGAGATTATGAGTTTGTAGTGGTACGATTCGGTCTCACAAATGCACCAGCTACATTTATGTGCCTTATGAACAGTGTCTTCAGCAGGTATTTGGACAAGTTTGTTCTTGTTTTCCTTGATGACATTCTTGTTTATTCTAAGAATGAGGAAGAACATGAAGAGCATTTGAGGTTGACATTGCAATTGCTCAGGGAGCACCAGCTGTATGAAAAATTGAGCAAGTGTGACTTCTATAGAGATAGAATTCAGTATTTGGGCCACATTATCTCAGAAGAGGGTATATTTGAGGACCCTGAAAAGATTGAAGCCATTATGAATTGGCCTACTCCAAGAAATGTGACGGATGTAAGATATTTTATGGGAATTCTAGGATACTACAGGAGATTCATTGAGGAATTCTCCAAAGTTGCACATGCCATCACTTCTTTGCAAAGGAAGGGGATAAAGTTCGAATGGACATCGAGGTGTGAAGAAAGTTTCCAGTGGTTGAAGAATATTCTCACCAGTGCACCTATATTGAAAGTTGCAAATATAGAGAAAGATTTTGTGGTGTGTACTGATGCATGTGGACAAGGGCTTGGAGGAGTCCTTATGCAGGACAACCACGTGATATGTTATGAGTCAAGAAAGCTGAAGGAGCATGAGAAAAACTATGCCACTCATGATCTAGAGCTTGTAGCCATAGTACATTCTCTCAAGATGTGGAGACATTACTTGATGGGTAGGATATTTGAGCTAAAGATAGACCATTGTGGTCTGAAGTATTTGTTTGATTAGACTACTCTGAATGCTAGGCAAGCAAGATGGCTGGGGTTTTTATGTGAATTTGATTTCGAAATCAAGAAGATAAAGGGAAAAGAGAATAAGGTAGTGGATGCACTTATCAGGAAGGTGCAGGAAATGCATTTGGAATCTCTTAGTATTTTCCAATCAGATTTGAAGCAGCGGATTGTTAATTGTACTGCTGGAGATGAATTGTATGAGCTGGTAAAAGACAAATTGCAGCAGCAAATTCTTGAAAAGAGGTATGAGGGATATAAATTGGAAGAAGATGGAATTCTTACTTATAAAGGTAGAATTTATATTCCAAATGTAGCAGATTTGAGGAGAGTTGTTATGGATGAAATCCATCAAACTCCATATTCCGGTCACCCAAGATACTAGAAGACAATTGCTACCGCTAGAAAGCAGTACTTTTGGCCAGGAATGAAAAAGGACATGGCTGAATACATTTCGAGGTGCATGAAATGTCAACAGGTAAAGGTGGAGCATCAACATCCAGCAGGCTTGTTGCAGCCTTTGCCAGTTCTGGAATGGAAATGGGAAGTTATTTCCATGGATTTTATTATAGGATTTTCGATGACTTGGAGACAACATGATTCCATCATGGTTGTGGTAGACAAGATGACTAAGGAAGCACATTTTATACTGGTGAAGTTTACACATAAGACCGATGACATTGCAAAGATCTTCATGAATGAGATTTTTAAATTGCATGGGTTGCCGAAAGCAATAGTCTCGGACTGAGATGTCAAGTTCACTTCCAATTTTTGGAAGGGGTTGTTTGCAGATCTGGGTACAAAGCTAAAATTCAGCACTGCATACCATCCTCAAACAGATGGGAAGAAAGAGAAAGTTAATCAGGTGCTTGAAGACATGATTTGCATGTACGTGATGGACAAACTAACCAAGTGGGAAGATTACTTACACTTGGTAGATTTTGCTTATAACAATGGATAGTAGGCATCCTTGGGGATGAGTCCGTATGAAGCTTTGTATGGAAGAAGATGTAGGACACCAATGACTTGGGATAATCTAGTGAACAGGGTTGTGCTTGGACTAGAATTTCTCAAGGAAATGGAGCAAGAGGTTGTAAAGATCAGGCAAAATCTGAAAGTAGCACAGGATAGACAGAAAAGATATGCAAATAAGCATAGGGTGAACAGGGAGTTCAGTG
Organism: Pseudotsuga menziesii; assembly: GCA_001517045.1. Classification (NCBI taxonomy): domain Eukaryota; kingdom Viridiplantae; phylum Streptophyta; class Pinopsida; order Pinales; family Pinaceae; genus Pseudotsuga; species Pseudotsuga menziesii. The sequence continues at coordinate 831,858 of LPNX010055660.1, forward strand.
TTGGGGGTCATTTCTACCTCAAAGTGAGGGCAAGGAAGAGTTCCTTAAATATTGGAAATTGTGCCAAGCTGTGGACCGTTTGAAGTGCTTGAAAGAACAGGGCCAGTTGCCTATAGAATTGCATTGCCTGCTAGTACTAGAGCTTATAATGTTTTTCATGTTTCTTTGCTTAAGAAATATGTACATGACCCTAACCATGTGATTAATTGGGATGTGATTCAGGTGGAACCCAAGGGAGAGTTCCAAATTGATCCATTGCGCATCCTCGACAAGAAGGTCACAATGCTCCAGAACCGAGCCATAGGGCAGGTAAAGGTACAATGGGAGCACTATGGACCTGAAGAGGCTACGTGGGAGCTGGAGGATGCCATGCAATTGGCACATCCATTTTTGTTCAATTCTGTGGAACACTGAGGCGATACCAGTGTCGCATTTTGTGCAAATTTTGTAAAGCACTGAGGACAGTGCTATTGAAGGGGGAGGGGAATGTAACACCCCAGTTTTGACTCCGATGCATTAAATATACATGGTACATATATATTGTAAATAATCATGGTGTGGAGCTAAAGGAAAAGGCCCTACCATCGATTTGGTTGTGTTATGTTTTGGCATTTGGAATTGTTGTTGATAGTATATCGGGATATACAACACATATTAAGTTGTGGAATCATGTAACTATGCATTTTAATTAAAAGAACCCCAACCAGCTATGTTAATGCAACTATATTGAAAAGGGCATGATTTCCTAAGGATAAGGGGGGGGATTGTTAAACCTGGAACCATGGGGAAAAGCCATGTGTCGATCAACCACTTAAGCTCCTATGTTAATTGAGGGCAATTAATGCTGGGTAGTGGTGGGTGACAGGATTTCCCCCACGCACTCTCCACCAGCTGGTTTAGTCACACACACGGGCTGGGAGTGGTTTTCCTCATGTGCCATTTGGGATGCCCGATAGTTCTGTCCACTCTCTCCATTGTTGGTTGTTCATTCCTCACGCACAGAAATTCTTCACTGCCCATCTCACGTAGAGACACCTATTTTTCCTCACGCAGAGCTGAGATAAAAGGATCCACGATTCTATGTGTGGGGGTTCGCTCTATTTTCTCTCACCAATTGTTGGTCTGAGTATGCAGTTTTCCCTTCCGTTCATGCAGAGAGGCTGTTCCTTTTCCATTTTTAGACTGTAGTGGTATCTGCTGTAGGTTGTGGTAGGGTTGTGTTGGCCACGATAGGGCCAAGAACGACTCAGGGATTGTCTTCCCCTATCCAAGTTGTGAAGTGTTTGTTTGGATACAAGAAAGCAGCGGTTGGTCTTCGGACTATATTGGGGTGGTGATGAGGGCCTTATTTGCTTGACAAAACTGGTGGGTTTGGGAACCACATATACTGAGCTAGAGGGATGTATTTCTTCTCCACAACCCCTGAATAGCACTGGAAGGGAGGTCAGGGCCTGAGGGACTATGTAGCAGAGAAAGGATTGATTTCCTTGTGTTGGTTGTATGTGGGTGTCCTAGAAGTCAGGATAGTTCTAGTGTAGGTGTCCTTAGCTCTTCAATGAGCTCACCAGCTTAGAATTTAGCCTTTCCCAGCTCCTGGATGGCGTGATAAACCCAACTGTGTTGGCTTGGCTGATCTGTTGTCTTCCTGACAAACCCAACTATGTTGGCTTGGCATGTTTTGTTTATCCTTGGCTATGTGTAAGCATGTTGGTTCCTTATTCCTTGGGGAATCATGCCCAGCTCGAGGGTGGAAGCGTTGCTGAGAGATTAAGGAGCACGTTGGCCTATGGTTGGGTGGAACATTGCAGTGACGTAGCTAGTTGTGGGACAGTTCTTATAAGATAAGTATTCTTGACTAATCTGTTTCTGCAATCATATTTATTGTCAATAAATTCTGATGAACATGTGAATGCTAAATTGTATGTTTTGCTTCTGCTGAGTATATGTATGATTATGCATCTTAGTATGTTTGATGTTTTAAGCATTTACCTTCACTTTATATGTATGTACATGTTCATGGGGCTAGTTGCCCGAATGTTTGGTGTATAGTAGCATCCTCTTCACCGGTCTGAGGGTCGGGGACGTTACATAGTTGGGTGATATGCCACATGTATCCTTGAATGTGATTTAATATTTGACTTATTAATCATTCCTTACAATGCTAAATTTGTTTGTTAAAACTATTGCTTGAAAACGAGGAGATGTTCCTCTACTTGCTAATTCTTCTCCACAAAATATGGAATTTATACTTTGGTTGCTTTAAATCTGAAAATAATCTTCTGATAGTTGATCTTCTGGGGGTTTGAGTGATCCTTTGCAAAGACATCAATTGTTATGACAAAAAATGATGATACATATATTACAATAAATATCAATTCCTTACAATAAATGATGATGCATATATTACAATACAAATATCATTTCTTAAAACATGTTTGACATCTCAGAATGCATGTAATCAAATTCTATTTTCAAATAGGTTTCCAAAATTCCATAAGCAAAGGACAAATTTCTGCTAACAAAAATAAATACTAAATTCAAAAATTAATTCCACTTCCACTTTAAAATGCAACTAAATGTAAAAACAAGATTGGTGTAATATGATGACTTAATGAGTACTTTCAGGAAATGCTGATATAGTTTCCTTTGTATTGCTTTTTTTATAATCCAACTCTTCTACCCTGGGAAAAACATGTGATGGTTGCACTTTGTATTTAGCTCTGGCGTACTTAGATAAATATTCTTGGAAACCCATCTTTTGCTTAAATATTGGGTATTGACATTTACCTGACCTCTCTTCTGTGCTATAATCAAATAACCAATCCAAGCAGAAAGAATAACTTCAAAAACATCAGTTGGGTGTTTGACAACCGATGACAATAACTTCTTGGAGAATTTCATCTTAAAAAGGATTAAATTTCTCCCAATCAGTTGTGAAATTTTGGAAATCGCTTGTGATTAAGCTAAATGACCTTGTTTCAAAAGTGAGATTTAAACCATTTCTAATGATTCCTTATGGTTTAGCTGCAAAGTGCTCTTGAAAACCATTACCCAAAAATGACGAGAGTTTTCTATTAATGCTTTGGCTGCATACGGATACCCATTGACACCCGTGAATGCCTTGAATGCTAGATCAATGAAGCTCAAGTTCAATGTTTGATTTCTTGATATATATGTGTGCTCAACTCAATATGATTTTCCAATAAATCCACAGTTTCTTTCTTTGCTAGCTCTTGCACTTCCCCTAATACTTGGATTCTCTTTTGGTGTTTTGCTTCAACGCCTTTGCAATGGCAATGGAAAAACCCTGAATTTCAAATACTATCTCAAAAACCAAAAATTCATCCTCTTCGAAAATCCGTTGTTGTTGATATTATGAACACCCAAGTATTTGATTTTCTTGGACACTTAGAAGCTCAACAATTTTGACATATTGCTTGGAAGTTGACACTTTAATTTTTGGGTATAAGACTCAATCTCACATGCATAGAGAACACCAATATTCAACACTTCATATTATTACTTGTTTGAATGAAGAAACAACACAAGGTGCATGAAGAAAGGATCCTTGTGGGAATTGAAGTGGAACTTAGAGTGCTCTACCTAATTCTTTCCTTGGTGTTCGATGCTTTCCTTAACTATTGGACTTGGTGGGTTGGAGGCATAGTGGAAAATAAACACCTACACAACTTTTTTCCAAAAATGAAAAAACAAGTTTGGATGCATGTGAACTTATAAATGTCAAATCAAGTTTGGATGCATGTGAACTTATAAATGTCAAAACAAGTTTGGATGCATGTTAACTTAATAAATTGGGTTTGAATTGGAATTAATGGAAACCATGATAACATAAACTTTAACATTCCCCAAAAACTTATACATAAAACTAAACTTTTTAAAATAAATTTAAAATATTATTTAAAGAAAACATCTGAAATGATTTTAAAATAATTTGGTTTTATATTTATTTTAATTGTTATCTTTTTTTTTTTTAATTTTAAAGTTTGGTTTTCTATAACAAGGGAAACTTAGGCATGGAGAAGGAAACGGAAAGGGAAAAAATATGGGTGAGCCGTAGATGCAAGACCTCACCAAACTAACAATTTAAGGCCGTGAGAGATTTAGACAAGGTTTGATCTATGAAATTTTGAATACCAAAAGGTGAGGACCAACCACATGATTTAAAGTTTTGAGATTGGTAGGACTAACCAGGCCGCTTGGGACACTCATAGCTTTGAAAAAAATACTTCTGAATATTTTGGCAGCAAAAATTGGGATACCTCTTTACATGTGCACTACCAGAATGTAAAATTTTTGATGGGGGTAGATTCTAGTACCAACACATCTCAAATGTTCTTTCAAGATTCAACCATATCCATTACAATACTTCATAGTATACATATGTTCTTAAACTCACCTTATTCTTAAAAAATGGTGATATGGAAGTTAGATTGTGATATGGTTCTCAAAATTTATTTTATGACCATAGACGCATATTGATTGTTGATTTGGCTCAAATGCATGGAGAAAAAATTATAATATCAAATGGTAAGTTCTTCAAATTTCAACTCATTCCATATTATTCAAAATTCATCGAGTTCTCCATTTCCATCTTGATAAGTTCAGATTTATTCATATTTTAATTATGTTATTGAATTTATGTTTAACCATGTATTCACATTTTGCATGATACTGATTTAGGATCGAGTTCGGATGCACAAAATATTCCACCAGTTGAAAAACATTGCAATCGCTTATCAAGAGCAAGTTGTTGTGATAAGTTTATAGGTGACGATGGACAACTACTTTATCATTCCAATTGTAACAATCTGTTTATAGGAATTCTGCAACTAGTGCAAACACCGCTTTTTGTATAGAACAAAAAGCAGTGGTACAAGTATAGAACAAAACACCACAGCAGTACAAGTATAGGACAAAACAACACAACAGTATAGAACAAAACACCACACAGTATATCCTTTCCCTAGAGGTTAATCTACTAATGAAAATCACTCTTATGCCTTAGATATGAAAGCTTTAGTCTTTGTTCCATTTCTCTCCATGTAGTCTCCAGTACCTGTAAAGAAGCATCAAGAAAACAAGACAAAAATATGAGAGTAACAAGACATATTAACAATCTATGTCAATGATCAAGGAATCCAACAATATTTAACTGGTATTAACACAAATCAAATATGGGAAAGGAGAATACTTTTGTATTAATGAAATAAGAAGGTAAAGCTACAACCAAAGCCTTTATGTTTCCATCTTTGTCTTCCACAATGGACTTACAACACACTTGCAACACTCCACACTTACACAAAGATCTTTGCACACAAACTCACTCAAATTTGCCTCAATACCTGTCACGTCCCCATGCCTCCGACCGGCAAAGAGGACGCGATCTACTAGCTCTATCGGACCGGCCTAAGAGCCCATAAACATGTACAAGCATAAAAATACAATGCTGAAATGCTAAAACAGAATGCTGAGAAGAATGCATGACAGTATAATCATGCACAAATTCAATTGTTCATCATACTCAGCCTAATTAATTCATCTTGCACAGCGGAAAACAACATGCATTCACACATTCATTATTTCAACATGTTCATTCCAATTTAATTAACAGTAAATATAGAATTGCAGAGGTAAAATGCACAAGATTGCTTATCTTATAAAAGCTTTGCTCCGCAACCAGCTACGTCGCTGCAACGTTCCACCCAACCATAGGCCAGCGTGCTCCTTAATCTTTCAGCAGCGCTGCCACCCCCGAGCTGGGCATGATTCTCCAAGGAATAAGGGAACTAGTACGCTGACACATAGCCAAAGATAACCAAAACACAGCCAAGCCAACTCAGTTGGGTTTGTCAGGCCATTCAGGAGCTGGAGAAGGCAAATTGCTAAGCTGGTGAGCTCATTACAGAGCCAAGAACACCCACACCAAAACTAGCCTGACCTCTAAGACACCCATCCACACCCAACACAAGGAATCAGTCCCTTCTCTACTACACAGTCCCTTAGGCCCTGCATTCCCTTCCAGTGCTATTCAGGGGTGATGGAGAAGAAGGCCAGCCCTCTAGTTTTGTCTGTGTGGTTTCTAGCACCAGGTTTATCAAGCAACCAAGCCAAAATCCTTACTCCTCACACAGTCCAAAGACCAACCATTGCACTCAGGCAATCAATTTAGCTAACACAGCTTGAACAACAAAAACGAATTACACAGCCCCATACGTAACAGCAAAACGGCTCACAACATGGGGAAAACACATAGTCCTGTAGCTTATTAGTGAGCACAACTCACAGCAGGGAAAAACGTCCCAAATAGCCTGTGCGTGAGGCCAATAGTCGCTGAGACAGTAAAAAACGTGAATGGCTCTTCCCAGCCATGGTAAAAACTCATGAAATCACAAAAACGTGAATGGAAAAATGCACCAGCAGCTCAAAAACGTGAGGAAAACAACCCAGTCCCCAGCACTACAAAAACGACCTCCCATCCATGGAAAGAATGAAGCTAACAGTTAAAACGTGAAATCTAAACACACAGGAAAGACTTCAGCTGCTCCCCAAAAGCTCCAACGTGAAGAAGAATGGTCTGGAAAATGGAAAACGTGGATGTATGGCAGAATGGCTTGCGTTTTTGGGCATTTTTCCTTGCCAAGGAAGTCAGAACATGTTTTTTAAAAATGGATCTCTTCCCAATTCGAATTTGGCTGCCCATACTCTTCCCCTTCCATGCAATAACTAACTCAACCACATTCTGGCAGAAATAAATGATTGGGGAAAAAGACAAGAAAGGTAGTTGGCAGTTTGATGGGTTTTCTCATAGACATTTGGCTTTTCCCCATTGGCACATAGGTTAAATATTTCACCTCCCCCTTATCCTTGGAATATCATGCCCCTTCGATTTAGTTGCCGCGACCGTAGCTGGTTGTGTTTATTTTTATTATAGATGCATATGTACATGATGCTGAAACTTAATATGTGCTGCATGCCCTGATATACCATCGGTGATAATTTAAATCCCAAAACATAGCATAGTCGATCAATGGCGGGGCCTTGGCCTTTAGCTCCACACCATGATCATTTCCAATATATACATCATATACACCTAATGTAACGGGGTCAAGACCGGGACGTGACATTCCCCTCCCCCTTCAATAGCATTGTCCTCAGTGCTTTACAAAATTGAACAAAAAGTTACACTGGCATCGCCTCAGTGTTCCGCAGAATTGAAGAAAAATGGATGTGCCAATCGCATGGCATCCTCTAGCTCCCATGTAGCCTCTTCAGGTCCGAAGTGCTCCCATTGCACCTTTACCTGACCTATGGCTCGG
>LPNX010055666.1:0-186219 GCA_001517045.1 Pseudotsuga menziesii
TCGGGAACGACTACCTGAAACAGCTTGGAACCTGTTTTAAGGATCCCGGACTGGGTCGTCTCCCCCGTTGCGGGCCGAATCAGATACGCCCGTCAACAAACTTGTACATCTTTCTGTATTTTACACAATGCCTCACAATATCACTAGTAACTTATGCTCCACTACACTCCACTACAAGCAATGAAAAACCAAACTTTCATATATATATATATATATAAAAACTTGTAAGGTAATTTATGTGGTTTTTTCTTAACTATTTAACTTAAATATAACATCCCAAGTCCTTAATTTATGGCACTAGTTACAAGTAATTCTAATAGATTAATGATGGATGCTAGAGAATGTTATATAATTATGCAATTTGTTATAGATGGTATTTCCTCATGGAATATACCCATTTCATATTTTTTTTACACATTTCTTATTAATTTTCTTTTCATGTGATAGTCCTTTCCTCACCAACCTATTCGTGCATTCATTGTAGGCTTTATAAGTCAAAAAATTTGGTGACTTCATTTAATGTGGATGTTAGGAACAATGACAATTCCTGCATTTACATTTGGAAAGAATGAATTTTCTTCTCATGGGTCCCTTTTTGCTTAGTCTTCCCTTAGTGTGACACAATACCTAATCACAATAATTTATATTGAGGTATTTTTAATTACTACAAATTTAATCAAGGTACCACTTACTACTAAGGGAGAAGTATATCCCTTGCTATAAAAGGAGAAGGATATTTATTATACCTATCCACCTAGGAATTTGGTGGTGTATTTTGATTTACTTATGGACATCCATATAACAAGTTAACAAACTTGAGGGATGAGGTGGTAGTTTTTTTTCAAAGAAAGAACTATAATGAAAATTAGTATATAAAAAATAATATATTGAAGCAAACATAATGCATGTATAAATATAAAAATTTATGTAAAGTGTACAAAAAATGTCTTCAATAACTCATAAATAATAGAGAAGTATAAAGACAGACTTAATGAGAAGGGTTCAACAAATCATGCTAGGCTTTATAAGTCAAAAATTTTGGTGACTTCATTTAATGTGGATGCTAGGAACAATGACAATTCATGCATTTACATTTGGAAAGAATGAATTTTCTTCTCATGGGTCCTGTTTTGTTTAGTCTTCCCTTAGTGTGACACAATACCTAATCACAATAATTTATATTGAAGTATTTTTAATTACTACAAATTTAATCAAGGTACCAGTTACTACTAAGGGATAAGTATATCAGTTGCTATAAAAGGAGAAGGATATTTATTATACCTATCCACATAGGAATTTGGTGGTGTATTTTGATTTACTTATGGACATCCATATAGCAAGTTAACAAAGTTGGATGAGGTAGTAGTTTTTTTCTCAAAGAAAGAACTATAATGAAAATTAGTATATAGAAAATAATATATTGAAGCAAACATAATGCATGTATAAATATAAAAAGTTATGTAAAGTGTAAAAAAAATGTATTGAATAACTCATAAATAATAGAGAAGTATAATGACAAACTTAATGGGAAGGGTTCAACAAATGAATTTTACTATATAGTAAAGTATTAGAAATAAATTTTAATGAAAAACAAACAAAAATAGTATCTAATAAATGCTCTTTACAACTGCTTTAAATAATTATATCGCAAGCATGACCTTTTACCAAAAATTCCTAATATGTATATTTATAACATTTATAAATTATCTCCATATGTTTGCACTTTATATGTTTGCACTTTATATGTGTATATATCTACAAACATTAAAAAAAAACACATCATTCATTTAACTATAATATCTAATTTTACTAGTCATAAACAATGAGTTACTCAAACTTTTATTACTATCATTTATGATTGTCAAACTTATGCTTCACATCATCACTTATAATTTACGAATCCCATACCTTTACATCTATGTAAAAAATATGTCACAACTTCCATGTCTATATTATGTATTTTGGTTTATTATGTTTAGGTAACAATTTAGATGTTAAGTTGTTATCATATGTAAATATGCTAATAAATGTTTTTCACATTAAAGTTGAAATTGACAATAGTTGTGAATCTACATTTTTGAAAACCTATCCCATCATTAGAGGGAATAAAATGCCCTTCATTTACAATGACATTTCATCATTTGGTTTCAACATTTACCTCATAAATGTTGAAATAAGTACCTAGTAATACATAAAAGTTATTATATTGAAATTTCTTGTTATCATTAAAGAGAACAAAATATTTTTCATTGACAATCACATTTCATCCCTCTTTTCTGCCATAAATGTTTAAATAATTACTTACTAATATATACAATTAGATATATCTCCATCATTACATAATGATATTAGAAAAATTATATGATTTATTTTACTCATAAATATTAAAATAATAACCTAGTAATACATCAAATTTGGTGGATATCAACCATTATAAAATGATATTATAAATTTTATGCAATGATAACAAGTTTTTAGACTTCACTCCACTGTTTTCAAATAACAATTTATATTTTTGGTTGATTTTTGCAAATGAATATGATGGATTATTTGAAGTGAAAATATGATATAACAATAAATATTATAAATAATTAAAAACTAATTATTAAAATGAATAAATAATAAATAAATATAGAAATGAAAAAAATAGTGTTCAAAAGATTTAATATAATGTTGAATACTTAAATTGATAAAGAATTATTACCTCTAAAATATAAAGAATTTAAAACTATGTAGTAAGTTATTTAAGATAAATATACAATTTTAATATATACAATTACAATAAAATATGAAAAATTCAAAATCATGTAATCTTGCATATAACATGGATACAAACTTTCAATATAAAAAAGCTAATAAGTAGTCAAATATATAGGCCATTTATATTACCATCAACACTTCTGTTATTCTAGAACCATCATTGAAAGAGGAAGAAAAAAAAATGAAAGTAGAGATTCATTAGGTTCATCATGTTTAAAATGAAATTCCATTGAAAGTTGGATAAATATGAAAATGCATGAATATTCTATTATAAAGGATGACACATTTTCACAATGTTATCTTAGAATACCTATATTACATTCTTGGAGATGTTAATAGTGATTCTTTGAATGATGTTAATGGGGAGATTGTTTGGATATGTTATCATCATAATCATTGGATGGATGTTGGGGTAGACAATGTTGATTTTTTAAATGCATATGCCTGCCCCACCATGACTGTAAGATACAATTACAAAGTATCATCCCATACCAAGGTACTAAGTTTTCCAAAATAATGATACTCATATAGAAAAATGTTCTAATCACATGTTTCATTTATAGTCAATAACAGCTAAGTTTTATTGCAAACTCATAACAATTTATTCGGCATATTAACAACAAAAGAGTTTATAACAAACATCACCTCATCAACTGAAATAATTATTGGTGTGTAGAGGGTGGACCCATCTTCTAACACTGTTTCGCTAAAAAAAACCTTAGATATAGACCATTTTTGCATCATTTGCAAGCAGATGAAGTCTCACCTCACGGGCCTATGGGAATAGTAGGAACTAAGATTCCACAATGATTATGGGACATGATGCATTCACTCTTATTTATCTACCATACATTCACTTTATGTCTATAAATATATAACATTCTTATAAAAACTAATAATACATTCAAAGTATTAATAGAAATAGACCATGGAGGTAGGAAATTAGCATAATACTCATCACATGGAAAAACAAAGATTTTGTCCAAGATAGATTCACTTCATCATTAATATAATCTAGAACATTCTTAAAAAACCTATGCAATGTGCATGAAACCTCCTTATGAACCCTAGAGTTACATAACATAACAACATCTAACAATAATCCATTATGGAAGTTATTCCACAACAAAAACAACTACTGATAACCCCTTGAACTAATTATCCATTACCTACTTATATAATTCAAATTGTGCCAATCCAATTACAGTGTGGAGACAACTTTCCAACTACTTCTAAATAACTTTCATATTTTGCACCTATTGGTCTTTTAGATGAATTTTCATGTGGTCCATTTTCAATGTGCAACTCATAAAATTAGTTATAAAATATGGTCCATCAGAATGCCAACACTCACTTTCTGCTAATCTTAAGAAACGCAAGGGGTGGCAGGCATGGGTGGGATCTTGTTGGATCCCGGAGGACAAGTGGAACAAATATTTGCCTGGGGTCTTGGCTCTAGAACCAACAACGAAGCTGAATGGATGTCTCTTCTCCAGGGTCTCCATCTCATTCGAGACAAAAATCTCTGGAAGGTCCTGATATTTGGAGACTCCAGGCACGTCATCTATAAGATGATCCATGGGTATCCCTCAGGAGATATTAAATGTCGTCGATTATATAAAAAATCCAAGCTTCTTCTACCTCAATCCTTCGAGGTTTTCCACATACTTCGTCATAATAATAAGGAAGCAGACTTCATGGCTAACATAGGTGCCAGTCTTTCTCAAGGCTACTACAGCCAGGATGGCGATCCTCCCTCTCTAAAATTCATTCCATGAAGAGAAGTTTTAGTACTCTTCCTCGCTCTCTCATGCAAATCTTTAAAGTGGAGTCCTTATCTTTTGGAGAACATTTTTGGTGTCTTATTGGTATTTTTCTTTCACCCCCCTTGGTTTTCCTCTCCCCCCTCCTTCCTAGCTTCTTTCCCCTCATCCCCCCTTTCCTTCTCCTTAACCCCTCCATCGATCACTTTTCCTTTCACTCCACCCTCCCTCCAGCTGGCCCTCACCTCATCCCTTTTTCTGGCGGCTCCTTGCTTTCAATGTCATGTCCTGCATGCCCTCCTATGTAGGCCGCGTGGATCGATCTTTCCCCCTTGGCTGCAGAGGAATTAAAGCCTCTCAGGCCTCCAATTTATTTCCATTCCCTCTCGCATGATCGGTGGCTCTTCTTACCTTTCACTATGTCGATCCCATGCTTAGACTCGCTCCATTGCAACACTCTGGATTTGGGTCTCGGTTCTCCCGGCTCTGTGAATTTCTTGCTGAATGTGGTAGCCGGAGTGGGGGGTGGGAGACTGCTGGGAATCCCTTGGCATGTGCTCCCCCTAATTCAGGCCTTTGTTAAGGAGTGCCTTACTCTGACTACCTTCTCCATATGCAACTGTAGTTATCCCTCAGCTTCCTGGGGCATCGGTAGCCACGTTGATACATCTCCTTTACGAGAAGATAGACTGGATGGGTTTTAGGCTTCCTTTGCTCTGGATGGAAGAAAGACGCTTTGGGAACGTTGTATTGCTCAGATAGTCTTAGTGTTTCCGCTCTGCAACAAGAAATTGTCAGTCTTTGGAGTGTTTCTATAGGGTGTTGTGGCGAGAACTAGGACAGTTTAGATTATCCTCTGCATATCCAGTTCTCCCAAATAGCAATTACGGCTGACTCTCGAGGGATGGCTCACTTTGATGATAAAGCTAGGCTGATGGACATAAAGAAGAATCTGTGCAGGCTGCATGAGATGACAGCCATAGGGGTGATGGATAACAAAGAAATGGCCAAGGAAATTAAAGGCATGAGTGAAACTGTGAGTTGCATATCGCTTGATATCAGTAATCTTGGTGCCCAAATAGATGATCTTGAGAGCAACATGCGCGAGCTGCTAGGAAGGGTAGAACAAATAGAGGAAGACCTTGAGAAGTTCATCTCCATGAACCAGGAAAGCAGGGTAAAGGGAGTTAATGAAACAGCGGATCAACCCATGGAAGAAGAATCGGTTATGTAGCCCAGGGCTCTGCAAGGCGTTTAACTTATGTCTCTTGTTTAAACTTTCAATCCTGTATGGGTTATGTTTTTTTGCATTTTTCTCTGTAGCTAGTTTGTGAGGGTATATACTACCCGCAATTTTTGTAATTATGGAAAGATCATATGCTCTGCCTTACGGGAAACTCTCAAGACATACCAGGTGTGCAGCAATTTTGATCTGCCGGCATTATATTTCTTCCTTTCGTTGTAATGAATGGCTGTGCACAGCCTATTAATATATTCCTCCTTTCTGTTTTTGTTAAAAAAAAACTTAAGAAATGCAAGTCTTATGTTGTATGTTCTTCATAAGGTACTAAAACATCAACCAATATATTTTTCTTTAGTAGCCTAAATAACACCTTTCAAACAAGAATTGTTAGCTTCTAGGAATGGTATGTCAAACATTGATGTGAGAAGTGTTCTAACCATCACTCAACTTGATAAATATATGCATTCCACCTATTGGACACTGCACAATATTGTGGATCGTGACCTTCATATTATCAATCATGTCTGAGGTTGCAACATCCAAAATATTGTCTTACCAAACCAATGGTTGGCATTGGATTGTTTTCCCAAACTACTCCTCCTTGAAGAAACTCTCTTTTCTAATTAAGATCCTCTCTACACTGATACTTATTTCATTGGTGGTGCCATTGACAAATATTCCTCCCAACAATGGCTTATTGACCAGGGGCCTAAGTGCAGAATGATCTATAAAATCTTAAAACTTACCAACTCGTAAATCATTTTGGAAATTATGTAGCTCGTAAATAATGGAAATACCTTCTCTCTTAGTCATGATGTAGTTATTTTGAGTGGTATACAAATTCATACTAGAAAATTAAATCATATGGTCAATAAATTTCTCTCCTATTTGTGAAAACAACACACCAAGAGACACAAATGATGCACCCACATGAATATGAAATTATTTCTGCCAATCTAGGAAAACTAGAATGGGAGTTGCAACTATATTTTCTTTGAGTGTGTTGACTCTATTTTGACATTCATCATTCCTGTAACATCCCCGACCCTCCGACCGGGAAAAAGGATGCTACTAGACACCAAACATTCGAGCAACTAGCCACATGAAGTTTTACATAACTAAAAACTGACAAACTGAAATGCTTTGAAGTAAAACATGCAGAGATGCATAATTATTAAGCATATAGTGGAAGCAAAACCATACATTTAAGCATTCAACAAGTTCATCATAATTCATTAGACATCAAATATAATTGCAGAGATGGAATAGTTAAGAATACTTATCTTATGTAGTATTCATCTCGCAACTAGCTATGTCGCTGCAACGTTCCACCCAACCATAGGCCAGTGTGCTCCTTAATCTCTCAGCAACACTGCCACCCCCGAGCTGGGCATGATTTCCCAAGGAATAAGGAACACGTAGGCTTACACATAGCCAAGAATACACAAATTAGTAATCCCTAGGCATATAACAGCCCTATTTCGGTGACATCTTCACCACATCCTTCTATACATATCAAGCACAGTCAAGCCAATACACAATTGGGTTTATCAAGCTGCAGGCAATCAAGCCAACACTGTAACAACCGTTTACCCTTTTCTCTCTAGTGTGCAACACTAGACTGCATCTGTTTAGCTAGGGTCACAAAACACTTATCCATTTGTAGATACAGTATTCCTTCATTAATGAGGAACGGGGGCTCCCTTCTCTGAGTTGATAGTCCCTCGGTTTGCCATCCCAATTCATTTTTACATTTCATATCCACACATGTCGTACCGACATAATTTCTACCATCACACTCATGTGGCTTACCAGACATGTAATGCAGATGAGACATTTCCAAAATGTCCAATGGATTTTCACCCAAAACTCATTTCCAAGATAGGGGAAAACCTCCCCATAAAGTTTGCCTCCTTCGGGCCATCACACATGGTCTTCCTGCAATGTGTACCCCTGGCACATTCATCAAGTATCCAAATGGTCAATCATTACCTGATAATACAATCCAAATTTGATTGTTCCATAATCAAACAATGACATTAATAATTTAATTCAATAGGAATTTGCAACTTTGTCTACAACAAAAATTGATTTTCTTAGCAATGAGGTGATCCTCATTTGTGGGTCTCCTGTAAGTAGCACTACTATGCCCATTATAATTTTATGCTTACTAGCATAACATGAATACCCACTTAGAATGTGTCCTCCTAACACAATCTTATGCAATCCAATAGTGATTAGTAGTTGTTAGAAATTTCTTAAATTTGAAACTCAGAATTCAAATTTAACAACCCATCACGCATACAAACTATTTTCATAGCCATGAGACTCTTCTCATAAGGTTTGGCTCTTTCACATGGTAGATTCTGACATTTGTCATGGTCTTACTCTCATTGCCATGCCCCAAAGAATCTACCTGGAATCTGAACTTCAATCAGCCAAACACTTTGTAAGTCTCCATGGATATAACATTTCATTGCTGTAACAATCATTGAAGCATTTTCAGAATTATAGAATTCAAACACTTCCATTTGTACACCAATATTACCAAAACTCCTTTACTTTACGTGAATCATTATCATACTAAAATTGTAAGGTATAGTCACATCATTTATGCAAATTAAATGAAACGTTCAGATACTCCTTACTTCACAGGTGTATCATTTGTACCACCTTGCCCTTCCATAGAGCATTCTGACAGCCAATCGATCATGACTACCCTCTTCATGCACTTACTATTCTACATTCATAACAGCTCTTGAAAGGATTCTAAAATTATCATCAATTCATCATTTCAGCCATTGGTTAGTCATAATAACACATGCACTATCTCAATGCATTTACGCAATGTATCACAACATTTTCACCCATATTTATGTATGCATATTTACAACATTTACTCAAACTTTTCATATGCATTCATTCAATGCATAACTACAAGATCTATAAAATCTCTTAATGCATATCCACTCAATGATACCTTGTATTGATTCAAGAATACTATGCATTCAAACATACCATGGCCTAACCATGACTACCTCATATAGGATGCATTGCTATAATCACAACCACCGGTCCTCACTTGTTTTGGTTATTAAGTTCATATCAACATTCGCAGGGTAGGATATATTTCTATATGAATGTAGTATAAATTTTTAAATAGCCACCTGGTGTGAGACCTCTTGCCTTTACTACTCCATGCAATTGTCATAATTAAACCATTACCTGCATGGATCCTACTTACACCCTCGACATTACTAGTTTAGTCAGTATCTTGCAGAGGATTGTGGAATTCACTCTCCATCTTCTTGATCATGGATTTGTTGCCTTATCCCTTTTTTTTATAAGGTTGATGGTCCCATGCAATGACATCATCAACATCTTTAGCCACGCTCCTGCATCGTTGGTTTTTCCTCCAATACCAACACCGATACAATATTTACCATTAGTGGTTCATTATAAATGTATAATTCCCACTACTATTACCAGTATGTAATATCCCATGCATGCAAAGAATATCCTCATACATTTTATGTACAAAATTTATAAAATATAAATATAGTTAGCAAGATTGGGGTTAAGGAATTTTCCCTTTCAAATCCCTCATCATTGCATGGAATTCCTCTTCCACATAATAGTTGGTTCGTCTTCATGGTCTTTGCTACTTCTAGGAATGCAATTCTTGGATTTGTCCATATTGATAGCAACATAGTTTGTCAAAACAACCACTAGTACTTTTCTGCTCCTCATTCCAACTTTGGTGGTTCTCCACTATTCTCTGCTGGATACGCTTTCCAATCCCTATCCCCATGCTCCATTCTGGCTTTGGGTGTGAAAATCACACTACTTCTAAAATGACAATTTTCATCAAATCTCTGCATTTTTACACACAACTGTATTTTGGTTTGGGTGCTAACTTCAGCCACCTGTAGGAGCAAGTCTAGGAAGATTTAGGAAAACTTTTCTATCAGGAAAAGTCAATGCATACAACGAGGAACACTTAATAACTTGTGGATCTCATTTTTGATGCACCATTCATCTTTTGTGAATTATGGGTTTGACTAATTTTCCCAAAACATAGAATTTTCTTTTCACAAGAACGATTGTCTCAGTGGACATCTCGGGAGTCAAGAATTTTTTATTTTTTTTGTAAATCTTTGAATTTTGTGCAATCTGGTGTAGAATATCGCTGCCATTTTTCTCCTTTTCATCCCTGTAAATCCACTGAAAAATTGTTGAGAATCCCACTGAAAAACTGTTGAAATCCGCTGAGAAATCCCACTTGAAAACTCAAAATTTGCCTTTGTTAAATCGGTTCTCTTCCCAACTAATATTCCGATGTATCAGGTCCTTAGTTGACTAAGCTTCTGATGTATTGGGTCACTAGTTGACTAAGCTTCTGACACTTCGGTGGTATGATCTTCATCTCTCATCTTACGCTCATCGGTGGTCCAATCAACTAAATTTTTTTGACGTTTTGGGCCGATCCTCCTCTAGATTTCGACATATCGGTGGACCGATCCTCTAATTTTCTCCGACTTGTCGGTGGTCCTATCCTCTAAAGTTTTTCGACATTTTCTATACTTAGAAAAATTTTCAAAAATTTTTCTTCTTCCTTCTGCCACCGCATCGACTGCTCGATCGTCTAAATTTTTTCGATGCTTATAGCTCTTCGAAAAAACTTCTCCCTTCATTTGCTGCCGCATCAGCTACTCAATCAACTAAATTTCTTCAACATTTCAGCGGTCTTCAAGAGATCCTTGCCGACACTTCAACTTAGTCGACCTTTTCTTCGCCGGTGGCATCGAAAGTCCTTCCATCGAAATGTGTTGACATTTCACCAGCCTTCAACTAAATCCGTTCGATGATCTCAACACTTAGATTTTTTTTAATTTTCACCTATGTTGGCTCAATCATGTACTGTCTACTGCCATCGTTGCGGCTCAAACCTGCCAACCCAGCTGACATATCGGCACCTTCATCATCTTTCTTTCGCCACTGTTGCAGTGCCTTCATGCTTTTCCATCCGCTTCGTCAGCTCAGACATCTTCTATCTCTCGTTGTCATCGAGGTCTATATGAGAGGGTCTTCCAACTAAGTCTTTTGATGATCTAACAGTCTTGACGCTTAGAAAATTTTCTTGAAAATTCCTTCCGACCATCCCTCATTGGGTGGACTTCCACCTAGGCTATTCGATGCATCAGAGGATATTTTCGGCTAATTCCTCCAACATATTGGGTGGGATTCAGCCTAAGCCATCCAATGATTTCACCCATAGGAAAATTTCTGAAATTTTCCTATCATCTTCTCTGACTTCTCGTTTCTCTTCTGTTGGGCAGAGGGAAACCTACCTATGACACTGATTTTCACGGCCCATGGAGGCCCACACTGCAACATGAGCTCGGATACTAATCTGTAACATCCCCAACCCTCTGACCGGGCAAGAGGACGCTACTAAACACCAAACATCTGGGCAACTAGCCCCATGAATTTTTACATAACTAAAAATTGACAAACTGAAATGCTTTGAAGTAAAACATGCAGAGATGCATAATTATTAAGCATACAATGGAAGCAAAAGCATACATTCAAGCATTCAACAAGTTCATCATAATTCATTAGACATCAAATATAAATGTAGAGATGGAATAGTCAAGAATACTTATCTTATGCAGTATTCATCCCGCAACCAGCTACGTTGCTGTAACGTTCCACCCAACCATAGGCCATTGTGCTCCTTAATATCTCAACAACATTGCCACCCCGGAGCTGGGCATGATTTCCCAAGGAATAAGGAACAGGCATGCTTATACATAGCCAAGAATACACAAATCAGCAAGCTAACATAGTTAGGTTTATCAAGCCATCAACAATCAGCCAAGCCAACACAGTCCGAAGACCAACCACTGCATACATGCAGCAAAATAAGCGGTTCACAGCTTAGGTGGGGAAATCTGATTCCTGAGTTGTTCTTGGCCCTATCATGGCCAAAAAAACTCAATAATAGGCACAACAAACCAAAACAACAAAAAGAACCCACATCAAACCACAAATCGTGGGGAAAATAATAGCCCCGATCTTAACACCGAAACAATGGGAAATACACAGCTCAAAATAGAAGAGGTGATCAGACTCTCAGCCTGGGCAGGGAAAACATATACACAGACCACAAAATTGGTATGGAAACACACCCCCATAGTAGAAATCATGAATGGCTCCTTCACAGGGAAATAATGGATGGCAAAAAACGGCTCCCCAGCTTTCCGCGTGAGGAAAAATAATAATGCAGAATCCCAGCCTGTGCATGAGGAGAAGGGAGCAACCATCTTTCCGTGTGGATGGAAAAAAATGGAGGAATGGGGGAATGGAGTTGTTTTCCTTCCTTCCCTCGTGAAGTGAGATTCCGCTGGTGGAGTGTGTGTGTGGGCAAGGGCTGACAGTCCTGCCACACACCACTGCACAGCAATAACTACCCCCAACTAATCAACAGAAGTTTTAATGTGGTAGTTGACTGATAAGAGAAGGAATGGTGAGTGAGTCAAAAGGGTGGGTGACAAGTAAATGGGTTTAACAAATGACACATGGCTTTTACCCATTGGCCCAAGGTTTAATAATTCCCCCTCCTTATCCTTAGGAAACTCATGCCCTTTTCATCTTGGTTGCATTGATGTAGTTGTTTGGGGTTCATTTTAATTAAAATGCATATATTACATGATGCCAAAACTATAAGGTGCTGGATAGCATGATATACCATCGGCAACGATTCCAATCGCCGAAACATAACACAACCAAATCATTGGTGGGCCTTTTTCCTTTAGCTCCACACCACGATTAATTATAATATATACATCATGTACCTTTTAATGCAAATGGGGTCAAAACTGTGGTGTTACAATTCCACTATAACTTTACATATTTCTTCAATAACTTCTCCATTGGGGTTGTGATTTTAGCATAACCTCACATAAAATTACGATAATATCACATATTCCCTAATGGGTTTCTCATCGACTTGACTGACATAGGTGGAGGAAAGTTGACAATAATAGGAATATTCATTGGATCCACCAATATCCTTTCTTTGCAAACAATATGACCCAAAAAGATGCCAAAAGGTGTACACAATATGCTTTTTTTTCAAATTTAAAGAAATATGAAACTATTGGCAACGTTCCAGCATCAATCAAAGAATCTCAATACGATTCTTCATCAACACGTATGTCTTCCAATCATAAAAGTAAAATTCTAGGAATTTATGAATAAATTCTTTAAATGTAGAAACAAGTATCCTAGAGAATAAAGCGGGGAATTTTTAAGGAAAAATAACATTACCATGTATTAAATCATCCTCACTCTATCACAAAGGTAGTTTTATGTCAACCTTCTTTTTCTATATGATCTAACGGTATCCAGAACACCCATCATTAAAATAGTATACATCTTGTCCTCCAATGCTCTCCAATACCTTATATGTAAATGTTGTGGCGAAGGGATCATGTAGGTAGGCATTATTTAATTTATATAGGTTGACACAAATTCAAATCTCCTCATTTTTTGTCTTGAATAATTATAGGACCGATCCACTCTGATTGTTTAGTAAGTTCAATAATTCCTTCATCCAACATATTGTCGAGCATTGCTTTAAATTTTTATGTATACCTTGGGTTCATTCTATATGGCCTTTTCTTTACATGCTTAGCATTTGGTTTAATGGACTGTTCATCTCACCCAAGTCTTCAATATTTCCCTTTATCTCAAAGAACTTTGTCAAGAACGAGTCTTGAAATACATGCAACAAGTCAGTAATTTTCTTAACATTCTCATCAACCCAATAATCACCAATGTTTCAAACTTTGGATTCTCAAGTGAACCAATATTTACCCTTTTAATCTTTAACGACTTCAGGAATTTATTGAATAATATCCTAGGCCTCTATAATACTTGACTACCTTCATATTCTGGAATATGAATGTCACATGGGTCATTGTGTTGAGGTTCTTCTAATATATTGTAAAATTCCATCAGGTTCTTGACTATCACATCCCACTATGAAATACTCAAAAGAGGTACAAATATCTCTTCAAAAAATTTGTCCTTGATCATCTAAAGGGATGCATCGATTGACAAACATTCATAATTATAACTAAAAGTGTGTTTGAAACTATTATCAAGTTCATCCAATTTTTTAGTTCCTCGTCATAGCTCAAGCGGTGTATACTAATTTCTTGGTATCATATCCAACATATGTATAAACATATGCACCCACTCTTACTTTGCTACAACTTACCATGCCATAGTACAAGAATTGATATGATTGATCGGAGTCGTCAACCTTTTATACTTATCTCCAACATAAGGAACTCCTTGACCAAATCATATATCTAATAATATTCGACATTGCGACCAGAATGAGATAGATTGCTTATGAACAACCCACTACCTCACTAGGGTCACCTTCAGAGCCACATCTAAGATGAGTAGTCGATATTATTTGGGCACCTTAATTTCAAATTAGACAATAAATTCATCTAAGTTACGTAATCCTTCATAGGTAGGAAAATCACATACCTCAGTGTGAACCCACCATAGAGAATTTGTGATTGAAGCATACTTCCACCTTGAAATTGTGTCTAACTAATTCTACCATTTTTTCAATTCTTCTCCTAAATCAATGAATATGAGTTGACACTCCACCAACTCATATTACCCTCAAATGTCATATTAATATAATAATCCATTTGAGAATAAATGTTGTATATATTATCCATATCTCTCTCTTGATATCCCCCTTGAATAGGTTCCACATACTATTGTCCTTCAAGAAAATCCACCGCCGCAACTACTATCAACTATGAATCTTCAAATGATAGAATCCTCTTCTTGAATTTGATGATGGTATGATCTTCAATGTCCCATTAGATACCCATGAGTTCTGGATACAAATTCATGTAATCAATGATTTATATTACTTGAAATTATACATAAGTTCGGAGCCCCTCCATGTGAATAGGGAATCTTAGTAATCGACCAATTGGAAGAACCCTCAATTGATATTCCATACAAAGTTGGACTAGGGAACACACTAGTTTGGGATTCCCCATACTCTCCCACATTTTCTTTATTAGAATTCCAACAACTAAGCCCAAATCCAATATAATGAAATACATATTGTTATCACTGGAGTCTCCACCTAAACTACTAAGGCTCAAAGTCCAAATAATCTTGAAGTTTTCAATTAGATGACTAGGTTTTTCCTTATGAATATCTTCTACAGGTAAAGTGGGGATTAGGTTTAAGGTAATCAAACAATATAGATGAATAATATATGAGCAAACAAAAATACTATGAGTGTGCATTATATAAAGAGAAAGTTTCATATCTAGAGTACATAATAAACATTAACCCATTCACAAGAGTTCTAGTATAAAAAACATTTATCGGGGAAAAAAGTTATGAATCAGATGTTCAAACTAAACATTAACATTCATTATGACAAAAGAAAAAAAATGGATCATCTCAAATATAACATCATTCTAAGATAGTGTTTTATATAAACCATAAAAAAGATGAAATACATGCCTGATAGAGATAATATGTAGCCTGATCTCCCAAAGTTATCTCCTAATACATTTCCTATTCTTCATTATTATATTTATACAAAATGATTTGAAACTATAAAAATTTGGGATCGATGATTTATGGATCGAATAAACCAAAAATAGAAAATATGACACATATTCTATTTATACCAATGACTCGCAACATAAATTTTGTCATCTATCACTAATAGTTGTCAAATGAAGATGATTAACATAACATAAAATCTACAATCAAAGATTATGGAAATATGACCCGAGTCCTACGCTTGAGTAGTCTCAACATACTTTGAGTCATCTTCAAACACGACCAGTCATAGCTTCCTAGCAGCTTCAGCTAACATTGTCAATCCATCAAGTGTTTGTGATCTCCTTTGCAGCCAAGAGTACTATCCATCCATTGTTTGAATCTTGGTTTCAAGTTCTTTATTTTCACCAATGATCTCTTCATTCTGTTATTGAGTGAGTCCCTTTATTCTTAGCACTTCCTTGGAATATATTATTAGTTCTCGATAAATTGCATTTCTCTGTTCTATATCTTCCCCATCCTCTTGTTTGCTATCATTAATTTTTAATTCGAATCATTCAAATATCCATTTTGATCCTTAAAATATTGTATTGATTTTTTCATGACTTCAAATTTTTATAGTGATTCCATAATATTTTGATGTGCATGATCCTCTTCTTTATTCAATTCTTCAATAATTGATGGATTTGAACAAGTACCTATCACAAATTCAAAAACTGTATGTTTACCTTTATCTTTACAAGCTTCCTCGGGAAAATATGGTGTATGCCTCAATTATTCTTTAATATCCTCAAGGATTTGATCCACTGTATCATACTCTACATATATAGCTTGTATATATTCATCGATGGAGGAGTATTCTATGATAGTAACAACATATTTTTGAAATTTTGAATGAAGGATAGCCTTCATGTTCATCATCCATTTATTCTTCATTCTAGTTTTGTGTCTCAAATTTCCTCCCCAACTGTTGGGAGCATGGGTATCGTCATTTTTAGTGCTACAAGAAAATTCAGGGGCCATGTTATTTTCTTCAACCTCCCTTGGAGTATTGGGAGCATTCATTTCTTCCTTTTGAAACTCACAAACTAGTTTCCTTTTTACCTCTATCTTCGAAATTCCCATCAGAGGCTCATTATTAGCATTGAATTTATCTTCTGGTTGATTTCTTTCATGTTCTATATTTCTCTTATACCCTCTCGAAATATCCCTTTTTTTCTCTTTACCATCATTATGCATATGGGCTTCGGATATCTCTGGCTCAAAACTAGATCAAAACAAAAAATGGTTCCAGGATCTGTTTAGCTTCTTTAATTTTGTGATTATTAATCATTTGATTAGTTCGCAATGAAACACAGAGTGATTGGTATGGTCAGGGTTATTTCTTACCCTTGTGACCATTTTTTCTAGGCTCTTAAATAGATAATAAGGTATATTTCACCTAGATTCCCCATTCATATGGAATAAAAACCTCAAATTATACATAAATACTGTTGCAAATCGGCCCTCATAGGTGATGTCACATTGAAATAAAAAACATTCTTAAATCAACTTCAAATAAATTTTTCTTAAACCAACTTTCACCTTTGAGGGTTATGCCTGTTTCTTCTGCAATTGTGGCTTCATTTACTTTGAATCTTAGGGTTTAAAAACTGACAAACAAATCCTTATAATTCCTCAAAAATATGTTTGTCACCTCCATATTGTGACCACTAATGTTTTCATTGAACAAAAACCACGCCGCATTTTGTATCATCTCTACACATTTAGGGAATTCTTCATCCCACTTAACATTAGTTGGTTCAAATCTACAAATTTTTCCACTGAATTTCTTCATCACAATGGGTTTTGGTCCTTCTAGGTCACCTCTTCAAATTTGATGAGTTTCCCTCTTTTTTAGGCGACGTTATGGAAACAATAACTGCTACACAAAATTTCTAAATGAATAGGAGTACAAACCCTCGATTCAATGTATTTAATGATATAAAGGACAACTAGTACTGTCATCTTTTTTTAGTCATTATGAGAATAGGTTCCTCCACTAATCACATACCCAACTTGTGACGAATGTCAAAAGACAATTTCCAAATATATCAATCCGACAGCGCCATCCTCTAACCCCATTATGCATTGTGCTGCTGGAATTTACTATGACCATTTGTAATATATAGCTTTGAAATCTATGGATCATTCATCAAAAGCCAAGACCTTACATCATACTTATAATAAACTTGGAATAATTAATGAAAATGATCCACATTTGTCCTATTTATCATAACAATAAATGAGTAAATAACAAATTACAACCTAAGGAACCTTATTACTAGCCTAAGGAACTTAATGAATTTCAAGGTGGAAATGATATTCTAATAAAATACCTAGGGTAGAACTAGGATAGAAATCCGGTGCTAACATTTGTCTTTGTATCGAGATAAATCTCTCCTTGTGATGCTTTAAGAACATATTGAGCACGTGCCTTAAAAATATGCTATAATTATACCCTTTTAATTGAAACTAAACTGCTTTTATTGGGTTGGATTCTTATATACAGAATCATAACTACAATGATATATACAGTGAATCTAAATTTCCAATAATCTCATTATGTGTTCAAGTGTTTCAAAAACCTCGCATTGATTGGGCCTGCAACTTCATCACCATCCAAATTTTGTAACACAAAAGTGTTATTTCCTAAAATCTTGATTATTGTGAAAGGCCCAAACCATAAATTATCGAATTTTCCATGCTTACCTTTTTCATCCTTTCGTACATGCCACCTGAGAATTGCATCACTAATTGAGAAAGTATATTTTTTAATTTTGTTTATCAAAAATTTCCTTTAATTTCTTTTTATAAGCCTCAACTTTTTCCAATATTGCGGCTCTTTTATGTTGTAGCTTAACTATCTCAAATAGTCTCCTATTCACTTCATCTGATTCTTCTTCCACATCCTGCAAAAACTTGATTACTGGTAAACATAACTGAATAGGAAACACTACATCAATTCCATAGACAAGATGACAATGTGATGTTCCAATGGATCTTTTTGTAGTTACCCTTTATTCCCAAAGATCATATTTTAACTTAATGTCCCAAGTCCTTTTATTTTGAAATAACATCTTTTTTCTGTTGTTAACAGTACTTATATTAGTAGACTCTGCTAACCCATTCCCATGAGGATAATCAGGTTTAGAGTGCTTTAATATGATGTTATTTTCTTCACAAAAATTTATCATATTTTTGGATTTAAAGGCTCGAGCATTATCCGTTACCAATTTCCTTGGACATCCAAATCTGCTCCAGATATTTTCTTGAAGGAAATCAATGATAACTTTATCTGTTTCTCTTCTTGTGGGAATTTATTCTACCCACTTGCTGAACAAATCAATGGTAGTTAAAATCCACTTATACTGGCCACTGGAAGAGGGATGCATTTCACCTATGAAGTCTAAATCCCATTATTGAAATGGAGCATTTACTGCAATGGGTTTTAAGGGTAAAGACTGCAGCTTATGTTTACCAACAAATTTCTGGAATTGGATACAATCTTTGACCTAAAGATACACATCTATAAAAAGAGTGGTCCAATAGTAACCAACTTTTAAAATTTAAAATGTTGTTGTTTTCAAGTACTTGTGACCTCTGCATGTACCTCCATGTAATTTTGTAGTAACAACATCAACCTATGATGTGTCCAAACATTTAAGAAATATGCCTCCAATATAATTCCAATATAAGATTTGATCTATTAAAACATATTTCAAATCCTCAGGTTTTAATGATTTATATTCACTCTTATTCAAATGAGGAGGGAATTGGAAATACAACAAAAAAATAAACAATTTTACCATACTATGGAGAAACGTGATATTTGTTATAAATTTGTTCCTTATCATGGTTTGTTGATGAACCATGCATTGCATGTTCAGCTATCACATGAATCTAAAACCTAACAATTTGATTTTTCTAGAATTTTATCTAAACCATGTACTTTTATCAACTTGGTGGATCTAATCTCAACATCATATTCCATAATTTTAGCTATCTAATATCCTCTTTTTCCCTCGCTTCCAAGATGGGCCATAATTTCTTTAATTGTTGTGTTTGGAACATATGCTGTAATTTTGGAATACAAAACATAAATCTTGTATAATTTTAGATCTTTAACCAATACATAGCCTTGCTTTTCCATTGTACTATATTTAAGCTCTAAATCTCTTAATGTTTTTCTAAAGAATGAAATTTGTTTCTCTAAATCATTTGAATTCTTTTGCAGTAAAACAACAACTATAGTATCTTTAGATGCAAATGAGAAGATTGAAAAATATTTAGCAATATGAGGACTTATTAATACCGGTGCTTCTATAAGTGATTGCTTTATTTTTTCAAATGATAGCCTATCCTTAGCTAACCACTTAACTTCCTTGTCTTTTTTAAGCTTCTCGGTGATATGTTTAATGATATCTGCGAAATTAGGGATAAACCACCTCAAAAAGATTATTTTTCCAATGAAATATCGAATTCATTTTGTATTTATTGGGATGTTGATCTCTAGGATGGATTTAACACGTTATGTATCTTATTTCATTCCTTCAGCATAGACTATATGACCTAAGATCTAACCTTTGGTCATGGCAAACTGATACTTTTTTTGCTTTAAAGAAAATCCAAATTTCCTGCACTTAAGATTTTTTTTTTTTAAATCCTTTAGATGTTCATAATCATATTTAGAGAATATTGTAATATTATCTACACATATAACTACAAACATGTGTTTCTCACCAACAAAATCTATATCCATAGCGATCTGGAATGCGTCTCTTATATTCATGAGATCAAAAGGAATTTTGTTGTATGTAAATGTACCCTAAGGAGTTGTAAAGTATGTTTTTTCTATGTCCTTTGGTTGCACTGCAATCTAATTAGAGCCATAGAATCCATCAATCATTGATATCCTCTGGGAATTTGTTACTGAGAAAAACTTCCTATGACCTGAGGTAGAACACAACAGAATGAATGACACTAGAAATCAATCCATTTCGATATGCAAGAGAAATAAATGCATCTAACACTAAGGGATATGAAGCATACCTTATTCTGAACGGTTTATGTAGATCCTCGTTGAGCTTTTCCAACATGCTTGCATTCACAATTCCCTCTCAACAATAACAAACAAGACAAGCATGCTATATATCAAAATGTTAGGGCTACTCTAGCATATATAAACCATCATGCATAAGCAAATAACTACATGAATGGACAAAATATTCATAGTTATGCACATGTATTGGATAAGAAAAGGATATTTCTATTCATAAAAAGAAAAGATATAATAGTGACAAACTCTGCTGGCACCTCATCGAAACAAAGAAACCGAGTCTTCCACTTGGGCCTCCACCACTTCAATCCTCCATCTCAATGGAAAGCTTACAAGGAAAAGGAGATCTTGGGAAGAGCAAAAATGTTTTCTCCAAAGGGACAAAGGGATGCAGACTCAAGCATAAAAAAGTGTGGAAACAATGAACTATAGTTTCCTTGCTCTCCAAAATTCTCCCCATTCAATTCATCCAAAAGGATCAATATATAGCCCTCCAAATAGGAAACAGAGGGTCGAGTCTGAGCGTTTCCGAGGCGTATGGAAGGCCAAGAGTCAATTTATTCATGACTCTATGAGGAAAACTCCATTTTTTTTTGTTTTTATGCACATTTCTCGATGTATGCAGGTATTGGCTCAATATCAGTGTGTACATGGGGGTATTGGTTCAAAAGTTGTGTATAGACATAAACATGTGTTTTTTACGGAATTTCTTGGTTGACATACCAAGTGTGGTAAAATCAACAATAACAAATTCCCCCTAATGTATGAGGTCATAGGGGTAACATGATGGCCAAAATACATTATATCCATCCTAGAAGTGGAGTAATGAAGACCCAAGTGGAAGAACCAACCACTCATTAGTACAATACAATGGTAAATCTCAACACGTGACTCCAAATAACATGTAGTAGTCCTAGATACATAAGATTATAATGGTGTTGAATATGCATGATCTACAAATGTCATGTGTGGTCATCATCATGTACAATATACAAAGATATCCATAATGGATGAAGATATCTGATAATATATTGGAATCTGGTCATGGGGGTTGACATCTCATGAATACTGGTACGATGAAGGAGGTAGCATAGATGGAGTGCCACCAAGATTGGAGGTCTTATATGCAAACTGCTACGAGTACATGTCCCATCATGCAAATAAAGGTGTCAATGTAGAACATGATGGTCCATCATATTATTACTGGTTATTGATGTATACTGTTAACTGAGGTGAGATATCCCATCGATAATGATAAATGTGAATCAAGGTACAGGGTGCAATCTAACAAGGGTGAATAGATTTGTTGAGGTCAAACACTTGAAAGAATACATCGATCAGGGGACATTGATGTATTTCCAAAACTATCAATGGCGACATAACCTACCACTCATGACTATAGGTATCAAGGCACTCAATGGAATCTAGAATCCTATTCCAGAATAAATGATCTGAAGTCGATGGAATGGAATCTGCTAGAAGGACGAAATTAGGGAATCCCCCATAAACAAAACGAGGTACTTAACAATGATGGATAATATGGAAGAACTCAAATGAACAACATGTGCATGAACCCATAAGTATACTGGGAATGACCGACATGCAAAGTCAATATAACTAAGTAATGGTCGACTCATGCTAGACTTACTTTGAATAAGAGAATAAGGAAAATGGTGACTGAACATAGGAAAAATACACTCAACATGCAAACTGGGACAACTCTATGATATGAGAGGCATCAGCAGAGGCTCTGTAGGGAATGGAAGCATAACTAGTCAGTGCAAAAAAATAGAGTAACGAGTATAGCTCCTAAATTCATACTAACAACCTAGCTAATGGATGTGATATGTAGTTCTATGTTCGAAGGATACACAACTTGACAAATTCCCAAAGTAATATCATTTCCTGTACGTATTTTTATGTTTTTTTTACTTTTATTTGGACTTTTTCAAATTGAAAAGCTTGAAAAAGAATAAAAGTGCTTATAGTATACAACTAGGAGGAGATGAGTGTCGTGGGAAAAAAAACTAGTTCCAAGCAATGTAAAATACCTATGCTCAATGCAAGGAAGCATGTGCAGGATGATGACACTTGGTAGAAGGTCTCCTCCAGGTAAGGGATGATCAAGCTGCAAAATATATCTAAAAGGTTCTGCTTGGCTAGAATTGAGGCAAGCTCGATCTATATGGCTTATAAATATGAAGCAGGAAGTCGGCATAAAGATCAATAAGAAAAGTAAAACACATGAAATGCAATTAAAATTTGAAATACAACAAATTCTTTGCAGGAGATGGGAAGCATAAAGTTCAAGAGGGATATGAAGTCTTGCTCAAGGACATGGTGTAACTATAAGGGAGTCCCAAACCTAGAGGAGGAATTTGAGCATGGGTATCAATCTGAAAATGGGATCTAACTAGGGAACCCATGAATCGGAAATATCTATGACTTACATAATGTCACTTCTAATAGAAGTATGAAGGTTTTGTTACATTACGAAGTGGGTTTGTACCTAAAGTTAAAGTGAAATGGTCATATGGCAATCCATAATGCAAGCGGATATGTAATCCTAACCTATATTCCAGTTCAAAATTATACCTGTAGTATATACGAATGGGTCAAAGCCTTAGTCAATGTTCATTCAAATTGGGTCCCTATAGAAGCAAAATTAGGCCAAACAATCCAAAATGGTCAATAAGGGTCTGAAGTATAGAGTAGTGGGTAAAAATTTAAATTTCCTTTCTATAAATTAGTAAAAAACTCATTTTTACCATACAATTTGGAATTTTTACCACACACAATGCTTTTGAACCACGAACTTGAAACGCTGATTCTAGGAGCTATGAGACACGAAATCAAGAACCATCTAAACTAGGTAATTCTTCATCCCATCCTATTTCATTTTAATCTTTTTCTTTTAATTTTTCTAGTGGCTGAATTTTATTTTTGGAGCACCCTAAAATTGGATTTTTCAACCCACATGGAAAATATCTCAATTTCCACATATAGGTCCTGACATACATGGAAAATCCTTCAATATCCATGTATATACGCATTTGTTTGAGAAACACTTGCATACAAAGCCACACATACCAATTTTCGGGGTGAAAACTCATGAAACTCGTGTTTTTGTGTAGGATAGTTTTGAATGGCGTGATTTTGAATATGAAGATGTGGAAAGGGTTTTTCATGCTGATCTCATGGCCCAACAAGCTTCGAGGGAATGTGTCTTATACAAGTTTGGGCATCTTGGTAGCTTGAGGGCTAAACCAAGACTACTCTAGATGCTAGTGGATTATTGGAATCCAGGTATGGAGACCTTCCAGATTGATGGGATGTCCCTCAGCCTTGAGTTTGAGGATATCTATTTTTTTACAGGACTATCCTGTAGAGGGGAGGTATTCAATTTATGAGCTCATGGGGTTGGAGGTGGCCTCACAATTGAGGAGTATGATGTGGTTTACTATCTCCCTTGTTGAAATATTGTAACTTTGAAGAATATTCTATATGTATTTCTTTGTGGTCCCCAATGGTCCTACCGGGAGAACCACTTGTATTCCTTTGTACCCCAATGCACCTAATTGGAAGAACTAATAAGAGTCATGAGGAAGTCCCCTCTAATTTTAAAGGTGGGTCATTAGCACCCCAGTGTGGTTACTTCAACCTACATGTGTAACTCGAGCCTACATGATTAACTTGAGCCTACATGACAGATGAGTTAACTTAAGTTAACGGATGAATATAAATAGAGGTGTAGTGCTCCTCATTTGAGACACACACACTCACTTGAGTAGTGTAATTGCGGAGGAGAGAAGTAGCTGGAGAAGGAGGAGGATTAGGTTTTTGATCTCCTTGTTGGTTTTACCTTTTTACCTTTTTGGGGCATCTATATTGAGGAAGCTTTTGCTGGGTTTTTCCCTTTAGGGTTTTCCCAGGATAAATCTGTGTTGTTCTTGTGATACTATTTATTTCAATGATCCTATTTATATGCTTTTGTTATGGAAATGAAATTAAATATTGATGTTTTTAGCTAAGCATATAAAAATTTAACATGGTATCAAAGCCACCCTGAATAGGACAGCTTTCACAAGACAAAATAGCTATCCCTCTCTCCCCAGAAGAAATTAGGGCTTCTTGTTGAAGAGGAATTTTTGATTGAGCCTAGAATAGGATTTCACTCCTCATTTAAATAGAATTTTAGAGACCTGTATCAATATTTTTGGTTGGATGAAACTCCGGGAAAGTCAAACCCTATTTTGACCCCAAGCTAGAAAAAACCTAAAGACTAAAACTGCTAAGTTTTGGTAAATTCGCTATATCCTGCGATTGGCGAAGGTTCATGAGTTAAAAATTGTAGAGGCGTAATATAAACTCCTGATGTACACGCTTTCCAAAATGCAGCCTCATATTCACTATATTTTGGGAGATATGATCCCTCCAAGTTAGGGTTCCAGCCTCTTCCAGAATTCATCCCTAAACAGGACACCTGGGGACAGTTTCTATAGCTTGGGCTATAGAGGTCCAAATTGAATTCCTGAATATGTTCCGAAAATATCACAGACTGTACTTTATTTTTTCCTAATTTCAGAACCAGAAGATGAAACAGTGACACGTGGCAGTCCGTACAACTTCGCTATTCTGAACAGTCCTATAACAGGTCATTGTGGGAAAAGGATCATAAATCCCAATTGGTGAAACCAATGCTGATAAAAGATTTGGGGATGGATCAGGGACATTCTAGGTTACGTCAGTGTGAAATTTTCGACACATAGGATCATTAATTTCAGATATATCACAGAAACAGTGATAGACATTTATGTAGAAGAAATTGGAAAACTAGGGCTTCCTGTTCCGGGAGATTCCCTCCACTGTTTTCAGAAAAGGAGTACATTAGACAGCTCCATTTGAAGAGATATATATTTCTATCCAATCATATCTTAAATATCCCAAGTTCTTAAAATTAGGGTTTCTCTGACAAACCCTAAATCAGCTAGCCCTGGAAGCAGGACGGACACCTTAAATCGGTAAGATCTAATCTTTTGCTATGTGCATTTGAGGTTCTCATTTCAAAGTGATATATCACATCAGCTTGATGATAAGATTGGTAAAGTTGACAAATTCCAAGCATGGAAGTATTTTATCTCTCTAAAGAAAATGAATTGGACACCTACATAAGTAGAGAGGTTCCAGTTCCATATGAAGATGAGGCTCAAAACCTTACACAAGAAGAAATTGAACAAGGCCAAGAAGATCATTGTTGATTCAATCACGGATCAAATTGTACCACAAGTGTCTTCCCTAAAGACGCTGAATATGTTTGATTCCTTGATGAAGCTATTTGATTATAAGAACTTAAATCAGAATATGGCTTTGAGAAAACAGTTCAAGAATGTGAAGATCCAGAATGCAGAACAACTTGAAGCAGTAGAAGAAGAAGTGGAGAATGCAAAAGTGGTGATAGCCACCTTGAATGGCCTCCCAGGATCATGGGATTCATTCATGCAAAGAATTTATGCTAGAAGGAAGTAATTGCTTTTAGCTCGACTCATAAGAAGAGAAGAAGAAGATGGGAGCAATTGAAGATCAAGCTCTCACCATTCAAAGAAGATCCCTCAAGCGATGAGGAATATGAAGAACTCAATTCTTGAAGAACCTCTTATTCATCTTATCATTTGGATAAGAAATGATGATTTCATGAATGAAGAAGATGATAAAGCAGAATGATCAAGATGGATTCTACCCATGAAACAAATAAAAGATAAGTATTCAATTGTCATTTCATGATATTGTTTTGTTATACATTTGATTATATTCAGTTGATGTGTTATGCATGATAGATTGTTTGCATTAATGACTGTATACTACTAATATGTATGTGATGGGTAAGTAGCTCATGGTGCTATACAACTCTCCATTTCTACTTATCAAACCTCTTTGCTGACATATTGGATTAGTGCACAATCTCAACGATGTCATGGTAGAGATGGAAGGCATCTAGAAAGTTTAGGTGAGATATGGATGAATGTTGTATTATCTAAACAGTTACATGATGCATAAGAATTTGTTGTTTTATGAAATAGTTCTAACCATGCAACTGGTACATTTGAATTGTAGGAAAGGTCCTATATAACCTCCTACAAGAAAAGAAGGATGAGACTTGTTCCGAAGAACAAGTGATGACAATTCAAGATTCACTCCAATAAACATGAATCTGAAGCTCCCAGGGTGAGAGACACCATGACAAAAGAAAGAGCTTTAGAGAGCAGTAGATCCACCTTGAAGGATGAAGACCACCATGGGTACAAGAGATAACTCTAGATGAAGAAAAGAATGCTATGAAAGAAGCTATGATCAAAGAATAACAGCTGATCATGGGGAATGATGTATACGATATGATTTCAAGACATAAAGGGAAGTATGTAGTATCCTCCATATGGATCTACAAGAATAAGTGTACAAAGCAAGGTTCATGATTTTCCTCAGAAAGAATAGACTATGATATGACATACTCTATTGACCAGTATATATCAATCATAGAACCACCTGTACAGAATGAAGAGGGAAGATGATTCTCCACTTCAGGGGGAGTGACTACAGAAAATTATATCTGAGTTAGACATGGTATGACATGATGGATAGCTTTGTGATGGATCGAGACTTTACCAAGAGTAAAGTGGGTTCCAACCTTCAAGGTTGAATGCAGAAGACTAGGATAAGTTGATGACCTGAGAAGACAAACTCATAGAAGATGTTATGATACTAGAATGATGTTTGGGATATAGTACTCAAACCAGAAAGAAAGAATGTGGTATCTTCCAAATGGATTTGCAAGATAAGATATGTTGCTGATAAAAGTAAGGTAATACTTGTGGCTAGAGGTTTAATTCTAAAGAGACACTTACTCTAGGAAGCAAGGTACACTTCCTTCAAAACTATCATGGTAGTTTCTTCCATGATGAAGTAAAGACAAGCCTTCCTTAATGGTATGATTGAGGAAGAGTTTTACATTGAATAGTCACAAGGATTTGAATTTGAAGACAAATGGAATCAAGTATGCAAGTTGAACAAGGCCCTCTATGCCCTGAAGCAAGATCCCAGAGCTTGGTATGGAAGAATAGATAGCTTCTTGATGAGCATGGGCTTTGCCAAGAGTAAAGTCGATCCTAACCTTTCCTACAAGGTTATAGAAGATGAACTTGTAATTCTATTACTATATGTGGATGATTTATTCTTGACAAGGAATGAGAAACAGAGCATGGAAAGCAAGAAGAAACTAGCAGAAGAATTTGAGATGAAAGACCTTGGGTTAATGCATTATTTCCTAGGTCTGGAATTATGGAAAAGTTTAGAATGAATATTTCTCATCTAGGGAAAGCATGCGGTAGATATATTGAAGAGATTAAATATGTTGGAATGCAAAGTCATGGCCACACCCATGGACTCCAACCTGAAGCTGTTAGCTGATGACTCATTAGAGTTAGTGGATGTGACTCACTACAGATAGATCATTGGGTCATTGATGTACTTAACAAATACCAAACCAGACATTTGTTTTGCTGTGAACACCTTAAGTCAATATATTGTTCAACCAAGATGGGTTCACTTGGTAGCTGCAAAACATGTGATGAGATATCTGAAAGGGCCTATAGACTTTGGTCTATACTATGATGGTAGCCATGAGTATAGATTGTATGGCTACACAGATGCAGATTGGGTTGGAAGTATCTTAGATAGGAAAAGCACATCAGGTAGATGCTTTGTTTGAGGTCCGCTATGAGTTCATGGTTTAGCAGGAAACAGTCCAGTGTTTCTCTTAGCACGGTTGAAGCAAAATACATAGTAGATTGCTCTACTAAGATGTGAAGCCATATGGCCTCATAAGCTGATATCAGGTCTCTTTCACCTGAAGATGGATACTATAATGATTCTATGTGATAACCATAGTTGTGATGACAAAGAACCCTGTGTGTCGATGTAACACATAGAAATCTAGTATTTCTACATACAAGATAAGATGCAGATGATGATACTGTAGATGAAGATGATGGTGATTCAGTATTTCTATACTGAATATAGAGATGATGATGTTTCAATATTCCCATACTGAAGATATAGATGATGATGATTTCAGTATTCCCATACCGAATATATAGATGATGATGATTTCAGTATTCCCATACTAAAGATATAGATGATATTTCAATATTCACATACTAGAGATATAGATGGTGATAGTTCAGTATTCACATACTGAAGATGTAGATGATGATGGTTTGGATGATGATGTACTGACGAAGCCTCTTCCTCGAGTAGAGTTCGAACACTTTTGAGACAAGCTTGGTGTTGTTCAAAAATACCTTCCTCGAAAGGGGGAGTACTAATGCTGCAGTGGGATTGTATCATCTTGGGACATCTGTCCACAATAGATCTAGTGACCTCGGTCCTTGAGAACATGGTGGGATTGTATCATCCCTGGGCACTTGCCCTAAAGTGATCCAGAGACCTCGATCTTCAAGAATGAAGAGGGATTGTATCATCCTGGGACATTTGTCCATAATAGATTCGGTGACCTCGCTCCTCGAGAATGTGATAGGATTGCATCATCCTTGGACATTTTCCTAAAGTGATAGGGACTGATTCTCCCGTAATCAATCTGGTGGCTTCGGTCCTCAAGAATGTGGTAGGATTACATCATCCTTGGACATAGTCCTAAAGTGATAGGGATTGATTCTCCCGTAATCAATCCAGTGGCTTCGGTCCTTGAGAATGTGGTAGGATTGCATCATCCTTGGACATAGTCCTAAAGTGATAGGGATTGATTCTCTGGTAATCAATCCGGTGGCTTCGGTTCTCGAGAATGTGGTAGGATTGCATCATCCTTAGACATAGTCCTAAAGTGATAGGGACCAATTCTCCCATAATCAATCCGGTGGCTTCGGTCCTCGAGAATTTGGTAGGATTGCATCGTCCTTGGACTTAGTCCTAAAGTGATAGGGACTGATTCTCCCATAATCAATCTGGTAACTTTGGTTGTTGAGAATGTGGTGGGATTGTATCATCCCTAGACTTTAAGTCCAAAAGTGATCCAAATACTTTTTGTCTTTGAGTTGTGGATTGCAGGTTCTTGCTAATGATGATGATGACATACTGATCGAAAGATTAGAGTATGATGATGATGACGTACTGATCAAAAGATCAGAGTATGTTGATGATGTTTCTGATCAAAAGATCAGAGTATGATGATGATGTTTCAATGTTGATGATGTTTCTTATCGAAAGATCAGAGTATGATGATGATGTTGTTTCTAATGATGATGATGTTCTCTGATCGAAAGATCAGAATATGATGATGATGATGTTTCTCTGATCGAAAGATCAGAAGTTGCTGATGATGGTGATGTTCTCTGATTAAAAGATTAGAATATGATGATGATGCTGTTGCTGGTGATGATGATGTTCTCTGATCGAAATATCAGAATATGATGATGATGATGTTTTTCTGATTGAAAGATCAGAAGTTGCTGATGATGATGTTCTCTGATCAAAATATCAGAATATGATGATGATGATGTTTTCTGATCGAAAGATCAGAATGCGATGATGATGATGATGTTTCTGATCGAAAGATCAGAATGCGATGATGATGATGATGTTTCTGATCGAAAGATCAGAATGTGATGATGATGAGATCCTGATGATGATGATGCCGTATTATCAAATTATGATGATGATGACGTACTGATCAAAAGATCAGAATATGATGATGAGTTGATGTTAGAGTATGATGATGTTCGGTTGATGATGTTTCTGATCGAAAGATCAAAGGATGATGATAATGATGATTCTGATTGAAAGATCAGAGTATGATGACGATGATATTTTGATGCTGATATTTTGATGATGACGATGTTGATGTTTTGATGATGTTTTGATGATGTTTTGATGATGATGTTTCTGATCGAAATATCAGAGTATGATGATGATGTTGTTGCTAATCAAAAGGCCAAAGTGCTGAAGAAGATGTTGTTGATCGAAAGGTCAAAGTGTTGAATATGATGTTGCTAATCGAAAGGTCAAAGTGTTGAAGATGATGTTGCTAATCGAAAGGTCAAAGTACTGAAGATGATGTTGCTGATCGAAAGGTCAAAGTGCTGAAGATGTTGTTGATTGAAAGGTCAAAGTGCTAAAGATGTCGCTACTGATTAAAGAGTCAAGATGCTGAAGATGTTGTTGATCGAAGCGGTCAAAGTACTGATGATGCTGAAGACTAAAGATTGAAGATGAAGACTACATGATGTTGAAAAGCTTCCAATGATTTATAGATGTATCACCTTGATGATGTTGATGATGTCCTCTATCTCTCTTCTATTATTGTTGTCGTTGATGTTGTTATAGAATACCCTTCTCATTAAGGGGGGTGTTGAAATATTGTAACTTTGAAGAATATTCTATATGTATTTCTTTGTGGTCCCCGATGGTCCTACCGGGAGAACCACTTGTATTACTTTGTACCCCGATGCTCCTAATCAAAGGAAATAATAAGAGTCATGAGGCAGTCCCCTATAATTGTAAAGGTGGGTCATTAGCACCCCAGTGTGGTTTCTTTGAGCCTACATGTGTAACTAGAGCCTACATGATTAACTCAAGCCTACATGACAGATGAGTTAACTTAAGTGAAGGGATGAATATAAATAGAGGTGTAGTGCTCCTCATTTGAGACACACACACTCACTTGAGTAGCGCACTTGTGGAGGAGAGAAGTAGCTGGAGAAGGACGAGGATCAGGTTTTTGATCTCCTTGTTGGTTTTTCCTTTTTACCTTTTTGGGGCATCTATATTGAGGAATCTTTTGTCGGGTTTTTCCCTTTAGGGTTTTCCCAGGATAAATCTGTGTTGTTCTTGTGATACTATTTCTTTCAGTGATCCTGTTTATATGCTTTTGTTATGGAAATGAAATGAAATAATGATGTTTTAAGCTAAGCATATAAAAATTTAACATCCCTTACATACAAAATGTTGGGATTAAGATCCCAAAGAACTCTATCCATAACCTTGGCGTCACGTACACTACTATCACTAGGTAGGATTGTAAGGTAAGCATATCTCCATCAGGATTCATGTTGTATGTGGTAAAGTGCATGAGGCCCACTATCTATGACTAGAGTACCTCGTTGTTAGGTAACATAAAACAACAGTTGTCGGACTGCAAGAGGGGTAGAATGAGAAAATTTTCGTTTGCTAGCATCTTGAGTACATTTTCATTTGAGTGTGCACCAGGGATAAGCCCAAGAGTGGATATCACTCATCATGTTGCTTGGGATCCACCCGAGTTGTGGTGGGAAAATGTGATGCGAATCCTAGGAGGAGGGCGAGTGGTTATGCCCTACCCACTCAAATTTTTCCACTACTGTTCCATGAAGATCATAGACATAGATGGATACCCATATGTAGAGATATGATTATGTGTTAATCCAGACATTCCTATTCCACAGGGATCCACATACAGTGACATAGGTAATAATCTTGACTCTATTTTGTTTTTGAATTTTGTATTTTTTTTGTATTTTTTGATATAGTGAAATCAAAAAACATGTTCTTGGGTGGTGACACATCTTGGTATTCGTCATGTATATGCAGGTGTTGGACCTAGATGGCCAAATGGCTTCCCTCAACATCACCGAAGGGGGAGAGGTGATGATATAGTTGTTGGAGACATCTACCATCATACACACTCTTTCAGTCAAATTGGCCTAGTTAAACCACTATCCTAAGTTTAATTGACATCAGTGGAGCATTAATTTCCATCATCCTAGTCATACCCACGCCTACCTACAGTCAAGGAGGCTAACTGGAGCACTCCAGGGGTTATCTGTGTGACATTAATGCACCTATTTGCTAACTGGTGGTTACTTTCAGTTCAACCAATCAGTTACAGTCAGTTAAGGCACCTCCATTCACTAAATATACTATTTAATTATTATTTTATTATTATTTAATGAACTGGAGTGAACAAGGCACCTTCACCAACTTCTGATGGTCAGTTCAGCTTCAATTAACCTCATCAGGGTTTATTGGAGTCATGCAGTACTAGCACTTGATGGTTGGTTGCTATGACATGTGTTTGATCTCCTTCAGTTGAGATTAAGTCATTTATTGCACTCCAACTTCAGTTAGGGATTGGTGAGTCAATTAGGGTTTTTGTCAAGTGGTTAACTGAGTGGTATTGCATGGCAAAGAGTCAGTTAAGCTAGAATCATGCATGGGAATTCGAATTGTTCCTTAGGTATTCGAATTATTCATTGAGTCAAGCCATTTCTCATGCATGGTATTGTAATCCTTTATTGTTTATATAATATACAGAGAGGAAACCTATTTGGTATTCCAATTATTGCTAATTCATGTGTATTTGTCAATTATTATTTGATGATTTTGATTCCTAGTTCCTAGATCATGTGCAAGAATTAATATGGTATCAGAGCCAATAATCCTACTACCATGCTTGGAAGGATCCGAGATGGCAAGTTTCCATGGATGAAGAGATGAATTCTCTTCAGAAAAACACTACTTGGGAGCTAGTTTCTCTTCCTCCAGGAAAGAAATTGGTCCAATGCAAGTGGGTGTTTCGGACAAAGGTTGCTGCTGATGGAAGCAACTGCAAATATAATGCAAAGATGGTAGAAAAAGGTTTCTCTCAGTCCAAGGAGTGGACTACCATGAGACCTTTGCACCGGTTGCAAAAGTGGACTCCATCCGCCTTGTTTTGGCTATTTCCGCATCACTGGGTGGTGCATCACATGGATGTTAAGTCAGCCTTTCTGCATGGAGATATTCATGAGGAGATATACATGAAGCATCTTGAGGGCTACATCACTGATACATCTTTGGTTTGCAATCTAAAGAAGTCACTATATGGGTTAAAACAGGCCCCAAGAGAGTGGTATTCCAAGATGGATGCCTTCCTTCTCTCGCAAAACTTTTAGAGATGTAGATCAGATCCAAATGTGTATTTACAGCAGCATGATTGTCATCTTATTATTATTTTTTTATATGTTGATGACTTACTGATCACAGGTAGCACAATTGCCTCCATTTCAGCCATCAAAACTGCTCTCCACAATGCCTTTGAAATGAGTGATTTGGGGCTTCTAAAACAATTTTTGGGGCTTGAAATCGAGCAAAATTCTGATGGGATTATGGTCACTTAGTAAAAATACATTTCACACCTATTATTCAAGTTTAACATGGCTGAATGTAGGCCTACACCATTCCCTTTCCTTTCAGGGATCAACCTTGAAGAAGGAAAAAGCACACCTCCCATGGACTGCACTATCTATCGAGAGCTAATTGGTAGCTTGTTGTACTTGACACATTCTAGGCCTGATATTTGTTATGCTGTGAATTCTGTATCAAGATACATGCAGCAGCCTCATGATATTCATTGGAAGGAATCCAAGCGGATCCTCCAGTACATTCAGGGAACTAGGACCTACGGCATTCACTATGATGCAGATTCCGAGCTAGAGCTGGTTGGATACACAGATTCCGATTGGGCGGGTGATTCTATTGATTGGAAGTCAACTTCCGGGTATGTATTCATGTTTGATGGTGGCCCTATTTTCTGGTCAAGCAAAAAGCAGGATGCCATAGCACTATCTTCAGCAGAGGCCGAGTATCAAGGAGCGGTGAATGCTTGCATCCAAGCAGTTTGGTTGCAAGGCATTCTTTCAGAGTTTGATCTTGGTAGTACTTTTTCCACTGTTCTCTTCTGTGAAAACCAGAGTGCTATTAAGATATCCACGGATCCATTTACCAGGCAGAGGACCAAACATGTAGAGATTCACATGCACTACATCAGGGAGCTAGTGCATGACAGGACCATCATTCTGCAATACTGCCCGACTGATGAGCAGATTGCAGACATCTTCACCAAGAGATTTTCAGAAAAGAAGTTCACTTACCTCCATTCACTATTGGGGGTGAGTTCATCAGGGTGATCCAGACTACTTTCAGTGTTAAACTTGATGGGGGGTTTTGTTCCCATTGGGTTTTCCCTCTTTTCCTCACTTAGTTTGTTTTGAGCATTGTTTCAGTTGCTTTATTGTACAGGGTGACCTATGGCCTTATTTTCCAGGGCCCTAGCATTTTATGCATCTATGTTTTCTAACTCTTCCTGAGTATAGCTTAAGGGGGGGTGTTGGAGACATCTACCATCATACACACTCTTTCAGTCAAATTGGCCTAGTTAAACCACTATCCTAAGTTTAATTGACATCAGTGGAGCATTAATTTCCATCATCCCAGTCATACCCACGCCTACCTACAGTTAAGGAGGCTAACTTAGCCTTCCCTACAATCAAGGAGGATAACTGGAGCACTCCAGGGGTTATCTGTGTGACATTAATGGACCTATTTGCTAACTGGTGGTTACTTTCAGTTCAACCAATCAGTTACAGTCAGTTAAGGTGCCTCCATTCATTAAATATACTATTTAATTATTATTTAATGATTATTTTATTATTATTTAATGAACTGGAGTGAACAAGGCACCTTCACCAACTTCTGATGGTCAGTTCAGCTTCAGTTAACCTCATCAGGGTTTATTGGAGTCATGCAGTACTAGCACTTGATGGTTGGTTTCTATGACATGTGTTTGATCTCCTTCAGTTGATATTAAGCCATTTATTGCACTCCAACTTCAGCTAGGGATTGGTGAGTCAATTAGGGTTTTTTCCAAGTGGTTAACTGAGTGGTATTGCATGGCAAAGAGTCAGTTAAGCTAGACTCATGCATGGGAATTCGAATTGTTCCTTAGGTATTTGAATTATTCATTGAGTTAAGCCATTGCTCATGCATGGTATTGTAATCCTTTATTGTTTATATAATATATAGAGAGGAAACCTATTTGGTATTCCAATTATTGCTAATTCATGTGTATTTGTCAATTATTCTTTGATGATTTTGATTCCTAGTTCCTAGATCATGTGCAAGAATTAATAATAGTGGGTGTGGATTCGAAGCGTACACTCCAAAAAATCCACATAAACTTTGTTCGACTGACACATAGGGTGCCCATGGACCAAGTTGAGGACATGTCTAAGGTGATGTAGGGACAAGTGGTGGTTGTACCACATGCATGGGTTCGGCTATTTAGATGACTAGCTCGATATTCAGTGTGTTTTCATGATCATCACCCTCCTCTAGAGGATTAGAGGCCTAAATGTACTTTTCGTATTGACTGTGTAGTATATTTTGGTGGCTTGAAATCCCCACTTTTGTATCCTGACATTATGTATTATGACACCACTTTTTGGACTATATTTTGAACAAAAAATACTTATGATGATCAGTTATTTATATTTACATGTGTGCATGTGATGTGAATGCTTCATTATCCATGTATCAAATGCAAATCTAGTACATAATTTGCATATGAATCAGCAACATGGTTGTAATTTCTTGGAATGTGAATGTATCTAATGTTTTCAAATTGTCGTTCTAACAACCTTACTCGCAAGAATATCCGTTATAAAGTCGGATCTCTAATACGATACACGACATTTAATTGTAATACCACTAACTACGAGTCAATATGTACCTCAAGATATTGAATACCATGTGAGAAGGAATTGCATAATAACTCAATCATGACACTATATTCAACAATATTGTTCGATGAAGGTCGAAGAAATATACCTCCTAAAGAAAAAACTTGACCTGTAGGAGTATAGATCACCCAAGCAACTGAAGCTGAGTTCTGGGTGTGGCTGTTAACACTGTTAGCATATCCTACATATACCAAATACTCTGTTGATATCTTCCACAAAAAACAAAATAAATTCAACAAACTTGATCACCACAAGGACACCAAAACTAAACTATGCAACTATACAATAATATACAAAGTATCAGCCTTAGATGAGAATTATGCATAATAATTTTTAAGATACAACATATTTCTAGGATCTTACAAGGTTGTCCCCTCATATTCCACTAGATCGTAATTGTAATCTCCTTTTTTTAATATTTTACCAAAATGCCGAGTTTTCCAATTTTTTCACAATTTTGGCTCTTGACTAGTTTTAGTGTCTTGGTCCTCAAATCATCCCAATTGCTCCCAAATATTCAGACAAGGCATATGAATGATATAATAAATTAATTATTAGGTTCAGGTATGTATTATGTCCCTCCAATCAGTTCTGCAAGTTTGTACTAAATTCTAAACAAGATAGATGATTTTACTAGCAATTTTGGGTTCAAATCCCCTCGAGTTAAGTGATAGAAATGGCTTCCCAAATGTGCAACAACTCACTTGAAATATTAAATTGAATTAGGGGATGTGTGTTAATGTATTTGTAACTTCGGAATGTATTCATCCGTATATCTTATG
The DNA here is from genome assembly GCA_001517045.1 of Pseudotsuga menziesii. Lineage (NCBI taxonomy): Eukaryota > Viridiplantae > Streptophyta > Pinopsida > Pinales > Pinaceae > Pseudotsuga > Pseudotsuga menziesii. Next base: position 36,873 of record LPNX010055666.1, read on the forward strand.
TATTGTACCCCGATGTTTATTCCAGGATGTGTCTGTAATGTGCTTGAGTCATGTCATGCCTCAATGTTCCTATCAGGAGGTTCTATAATGTAAACAAGTCATGTGTAGTCATTGTGGTTAACCCTCCTATCGGTCAAGGGTTAAATTTCCCACAGTTGTGGGGCCCTAGGGTTATTATACTATCCTAGAGAATTCGACCCTAGGTCAGTCATTATAAGTCGGGGCAACAGTCCCCACCATTGTGTTAAGGATAACCCTCCTTATTGGTCGAAGGAGGAAAATTCCCCACAAGTTTTCGAGCACTAGGGTTATTAGACACTACTAGAGATGTCGGCTTCAATAAGTAATTTTTAAGTGATACCGACATGTTGGAGTGGGTTTCAAGTGAATGAAAGAATATAAATAGAGAGTGAACCTCTCTATTTATCATACACTCACTCACTCATTCAGGCACATGAGTAAGAGAGAAGACACCGGGATCAGAGAGAGAGACTACTATTGTTGGGAGATCATCTTTATGTTTTCAGGTTTTACTTTTGGTGCTGATTCTATATCTAAGGAAGTTGCAAGGTTTTCTCCTTTATGGTTTCCACAAGTAAAATTCTTTGTGTCTCTTGTCTCTTGTGTTTTATTATTGTGCATGTTATTCTCTCAGTTAAAGATCCTAATATCATAATCCTAGCTTGAATGATAAAAATCTAACATGGTATCAGAGCTAACATGAGAAGAAGACATTGTGCAGCTACAGAAATTAGGGCTTCTTATAGAAGAGGAATTTTTTAGTGAGCCCAGAATAGGATTGATCTCCTCATCAAAATCAAATTTTAGAGATCTAGGTCAATATTTTTGGTTGGGTGAAACTCCAAGAAAGTCAAATGCTAGTTTGACCCCGAGCTGGAAAAACACTAAATACTAAAACTGATAAGTTTTGGTACATTTGCTATATCTCGGAATTGGAAATGGAACAGGAGCTGAAACTTACATAGGTTGAATATAAAATTCTGATGTACACTCTATCCAACATTTAGCCTCATGTTAACTATATTCTGGGAGATATGAGCCCTCCAAGTTAGGGTTCCATCCTCTTCCAGGATTCATCCCTAAACAGGACACCTAGGGAGAATTGCTATACATTTGGATAAAATGGTCCAATTGAAATTTATGAAGATATTCTAGAAAGGGCATAGACTTTAATTTCTGTGGTCCATAATTTTGACCCAAAAGATGAAACAGTGACACATGGTAGTCTGTACAAATTCATTGTTCTGAACAGTCCTGTAATAGGTAAAATGCTCATAAGTCCCAATTGGTGAAACCAATCCTGATGAAACCTGTGGTGCTAGAAAAGGACATGCAAGGAAACCTTAATGCAAATTTTTATACACAGAGAAGCAGTCATTTCAGAGATACCATGAAAACAGTAATATGCATTTTTGTAGAAGAAATTGGAAAACTAGGGCTTTTTGTTCCGGGAGCTTTCCTCCACTGTTCTTAGAAAAGGAGTACATTGGATAGCTCAACTTGAAGATATCTATCTTTATATCCAATCATATCTAAAAGATTCCAAGTTTTGAAAATTAGGGTTTCCTTGACAAACCCTAGATCAGCCAGCTTCGGAACCAGGACGGACACCTCAAATTGGTAAGATATAATCTTTTCTTATTTCCATTTGAAGTTCACATTTCAAAGGGATCTATCTCATCAGCTTGATTATAAGCTTGGTAAAGTTGACAAATTTCAAGAATGGAAGTATATGATCTCTCTGAAGAAAATGAATTGGACACCTACATAAGTAGAGAGGTTCTAGTTCCAAAGTGAGAGGAGGCTCAAAGGCTTACACAAGAAGAACTTGGTCAAGGCCAAGAAGATCATTGTTGATTCAATAATGGATCAACTTGTACCACAAGTGTCTTCCCTAAAGACACCGAAAGAGATGTTTGATTCCTTGACCAAGCTATTTGAAGGAAAGAACATAAATCGGAATATGAACTGAAGAAACCAATTGAAGAATGTGAAGATCCAGAATGCAGAGGCCATACAGTCATCTCTCAAATCAATGAACAACTTTTACTAGTATAAGAAGAAGTGGAGAATGCAGAAGTGGTGATAGCCACCTTGAATGGAATCCCAGGATCATGGGATTCACTCATGCAAGGAATGTGTGCCATAAGGAAGTGATTACTTTCAGTAGACTCTGGGAAGAGCACATATAAGAAGAAGAAGCTTGACTCATAATAAGAGAAGAGAAGATGGGAGAAACTGAAAATCAAGCTCTCACCATCCAAAGAAGATCCCTCAACCAATGAGGAATATGAAGATCTCAACTCTTGAAGAACCTCTTATCCATCTTAGCATTTGGATAACAAATGATGCTATTATGAATGTAGAAGACGATGAAGCTGAAGGATCAAGAATGAGTCTACCCATGAAAAAAATAAAGATAAGTATCCAATTGTCATTTCATGATATTGTTTTGTTATGCATTTATTTATATTGAGTTAATGTATTATGCATGATAGAATGTTTGCATTAATGACAGTGTACTACTAATAAGCATATGATGGGTAAGTAGCTCATGGTTCTATACAACTCTCCATTTCTACGTATCTAGAATGAAACCTCTTTGCTGACATATTGGATTAGTGCACAATCTCAATGTTGTCCTGGTAGAGATGGAAGGCATATAGAAAAGTTTCCATGAGATATGGATGAATGTTGTATTGGCTAAAATAGTTGCATGATCATATATTTATGCATAAAAAGTTTTCATTATGAATATACTTTATGAAATGTTTCTAACCATACAACTAATGCATTTGACTTGTAGGAAAGATCACATACATAATCGCCTACAAGCAAAGAAGGATGAGATTTGTTCCAAAGAACAAGTAATGACAATTCAAGATGAAAAATAATATGATGAATGCAGCAACATAATTGATACAGAACCTTCCAGCTATAATGGACAAACTCAAGAAGAAGATCGAGAATTTGAAGAACCACAAGAACCTATAGATACACCTCAGGAGAAGAATCCTTGCAAGAGGAAACCTGCTTGGGTACAAGGAGCTATCCAAGGTGTGGAAAGATATGGGGCTCCATAAGAGAATCATAGAGAAAGAAAGAGGACCAGATCTTGCTCTGGGTATGTAGCATTATTATGTGATTTCATCAATAAAGAATCTTCCAATTATGAATAAGTGGCAGAAGGGAAAGAATGGAAGGATGCTATGATCAAAGAGTATCAATCGATCGTGAAGAATGATGTTTGGGATGTTGTCCCAAGACCAGAAGAGAAGTCTGTTGTAACTTTTGAATGGATCTACAAGATCAAGCATGCTGCAGACAGTAGCATAGAAAAATATAGATTTGTTGCTTATGGTTTCTCCTAGAAAGAAGGAATAGAGTATGAAGAAACTTTTGCACCTGTAGCCAGATACAATTCCATCAGATCAGTACTTGCTCTGGCTACTGTAATGAAATGGAAGACACACCAAATGGATGTCAAGACTACTTTCTTGAATGGTGTAGTAGAAGAAGAAGTGTATGTGGAGCAGCTAATCAGTTTTGAGACACATGATAGGGAGTCTCATGTATGTAAATTGAAGAAATCCCTATATGGTTTGAAATAGGAACCCAGGACATGGTACGGTAGAATTGACAGCTTTCTATCCAGTTTGGGCTGTACCAAGAGTAAAGAAGATTCCAACGTTTACTACAAGGTTGAAGATGGAAATCTAGTGATGCTCCTACTATATGTAGATGATCTGTTTGTAATAGGTATATATGGGTTGATTGGTGATATGAAGAGGAAGCTTGTTGCGAAGTTCGAAATGAAGGACTTGGGTATGATGCATTATTTTCTAGGAATTGAGGTGTGGCAGAATGCAGATGGAATTTCCCTGGGACAAGGGAAATATACAGTAGAGATCCTCAAGAGGTTTGGGATGATGGACTGCAAGGCCATGACCACACCTATGGCATCAAACGTGAAGCTATTGAGTGATGCTTCATAAGAAGCGGTTGATGCTACGATGTATCGCTAGATTATTGGGTCCTTGATGTACCTGATGAACACAAGATCAGATATTTGCTTTGCTGTGAACAACTTGAGCTAGTTCTTGACATATCCAATACATGTTCACTTGATTGCTTTTAAACATATTCTGAGGTACCTGAAGGATACAGTTGATTATGGGCTCAAGTATGAGGCGATTCAGAAGATTAACCTGGAGGGTTATGTTGATTCATATTGGGCAGCAGTGCCATTGATAGGAAGATCACTTCAGGGTGTTTCTTCAGTATGGGATTAGGTGTGATCTCTTGGTTTAGCAGGAAGCAATCCTGTGTGGCACTGATTACAGCTAAAGCAGAGTATGTCACAGCTTGTTCAGTTAGTTGTGAGGTAGTATCGCTGAGGAAGCTACTGTCTCATTTATTTGATTTTCAGTTAGATGCTACTTGTATATATTGCAACAACCAATGTTGTGTGAAGTTTTCGGAGAACCTGGTGCTCCATGACAAGTCAAAGCATATCAAGATCAAGTATCACTATATCAAGGATATGGTGCAGAGGGGAGAATTGAAGCTCTAGTATGTTGAGAAGGACGAACAAATAGCTGATGTGTTGATGAAACCATTAGCCAAAGTGAAGTTTGAGTACTTAAGGGAGAAGCTTGGTGTTCTCTAGATCAAGGTTCCTTCCAAAGGGAAGTGATGAGTCCATGAGCCATTCTGACATGGTGAGAGGATTGGTTCCTTCCATGGTCAAATGTAAGGGCTGAGCCATTCTGTCATGTTGAGAGGATTGGTTCCTTCCATGTCAGATATGAGTGCTGAGTTATTCTGATATGAATATAGGATTGGTTCCTACATGATCATATATAAGGGCTATTTCCATTCTTGGCATGGAGGTGCCTGGTCAGTTACTAGGAATACTCGGTCTAGGACTGAGGGCCTTTCTGATATGAATGCAAGATGTAGTATTACATGATCATATGTGAGCACATGGCCATTATGATGTGATTGTGGGATGTGTTCCCACTTGATCAGATATAAGGGTTGTTTCCATCCTTAGAATGGAGGTACCTCATTAGTTACTAGGAAAGCTCAGTCAGGGACTGAGGGCCATTCTAATATGACTATGGGATGTGTTCTCACATGATCAAATATGAGTGCATGGCCATTCTAATGTTATTGATGGATGTGTTCCCACTTGGATATAAGGGTTGTTTCCATTCTCTTGGGGAATGGAGGCACCTGGTCAGTTACTAGGAACCATCAACGAGTCAACCTGGGGTTGAGAGCCTTTCCAGCAAGGTTGCAGGATGTGTTCCCACATGGTTGGATGTAAGTACAGAGCCTTTCCAGCAAGGTTGCAGGATGTGTTCCCGCATGGTTAGATGTAAGTGCAGAGCCTTTCCAACAAGGTTGCAGGATGTGTTCCCACATGGTTGGATGTAAGTGCAGATCCCTTCTAGCAAGGTTGCAAGATGTGTTCCCGCATGGTTGGATGTAAGTGCAGATCCCTTCTAGCAAGGTTGCAGGATGTGTTCCCACATGGTTGGATGTAAGTGCAAAGCACTTATAGCATGGTTGCAGGATGTGTTCCCGCATGGATAGATGTAAGTACAAAGCCTTTCTAGGATGGTTGCAGGATGTGTTCCCACATGGCTAGATATAAGTGCTAAGCCTTTTCGATAGGGTTCTGGGATGTGTTCCTGCATGATCAGATGTGAGTGCTGGGCCTTTCTAATGTGATTATAGAATTGGTTCCTACATGATCAGATGTGAGTGCTAGGCGTGCCTTTCTGACATGGTGTTGGATGTGTTCCTCTCATGGTCAGATGTAAGTGTTGGGTGGGCCATTCTGAATTGGTGTCAGATATAAGCACTAAAGAAGACCTACATGGAGGCTAGGCCTACAACCAGCATGAAAAAGGGCTAGCTCTGTAGAAATTCCTATGATGAGAAGAATCATGAGATAGCACCCATGATGATGATCTAGCAATGAGGATACAGATCCAATGATAATGATCCAAATCAAGTGATGATCCAGATCCAGTGATGATGATCCAGATCAAGTGATGATCTATATCTAATGATGATGATCTAGATCGAGTCATGATCCAGATCCAGTGATGATGATCCAGATCGAGTGATTATCTAGATCCAGTGATGATGATCTAGATCCAGTGATGATGATCTAGATCAAGTGATGATCTAGATATAGTGATGATGATCCAGATTGAGTGATGATATAGATCCAGATGAAGATGACTAGAAGATGAATATGACTTGAAGATGATGAGGAATCGATGATGATCCAGATGATACAGAGAAGAATAATTGTGCTGATAAATTATGTCGAGAGAATACCTTCCTAGTTAAGAGGGAGTGTCAATGTATTTGTAACTTCAGAATGTATTCATCCATATATATTATGTATTGTACCCCAATTTTTATTTCAGGATGTGTCTATAATGTACTTGAGTCATGTCATGCCCCTATGTTCCTATTGAGAGGTCCTATAATGTAAACAAGTCATGTCAAGTCATTGTGGGTAATACTCCTATTGGTCAAGGGTTAAATTCCCCGTAGTTGTAGGGCCCTAGGGTTATTACACTATCTTAGAGAAGTCAACTGTAGGTGATTCATTGTAATTTGGGGCAATAGTTCCCACCGTTGTGTTAAAGATAACCCTCCTTGTTGGTCAGAGGAGGCAAAGTCCCCACAAGTTATGGGGTACTAGGGTTATTAGACACTCCTATAGATGTTGAATCTAGCAAGTAATTGTTAAGTGATTCCGACATGTTGGAGTGGGTTTCAAGTGAACTAAATAATATAAATAGAGAGTGAGCCTCTCTATTTATCATACAAACACTCACTCATTGGGGTGCATGAGTCAGAGGGAATAAATTGGGATCAAAGAGAGAGAATATTGCTGTTGGGAGATCATATTTATGTTTTTAGGTTTTACTTTTGGTTCTTATTCTATCTCTGAGGAATTTTTAGGGTGTTTTCTTTTATGGTTTCCCCGATGAAAATTGTTTGTGTCTCTTGTCTCTTGTGTTTTATTGGTGTGCATGTTATTCTCTCAGTTAAAGATCCTAAGATCATAATGATCGCTTGAATGATAAAAATATAACAATGTGTATAAGTATTTATCAAATAATAATATGCATAACCAATCAAATTCTCATGGATTCTATCACTTCTTTCAGTTAGATATAAAAAACTAGTTTTGGACCCTTGGGGAAATGAGGTGTATTTTTCTTTAAATGCTATGAAATTGGACCCAATGGCCACAAATTCTTAGTTACTGAACACAAAATCCATAATATACTTTAATTACAGTCCATTCATTCATAAATCATCAATATTTCATCCATCCATTCGAATCCATCAAGATTACAAGAGCTTACAACAAGGTAGTGGGGAAATGGAACTGTTTCTTCATTATTGAGAAATAATACATGATATTTATTGGAATTTTGACCTGAGAGATTTATGAAATTAAATAGTATAGAATATAAATCATAATACAAAATATTTAAGAAATATAAGCTCCCTCAAAGAGGTGAATATCTCACAAAGTTCGCCTCACTCCATAGAGCTGAAATATGGTTAGAAAACTTGAGATGGAAGGAAGAACAAGATGAAGTTGATGTGTCTAAGAGCTGCTGTATATTACACCTATAAATTATGACTCCATTAAATCTTCTCTAAATACCTAGGTGGCCTCTCCAAACACCAACAAGGATGGGAATCTTTCACCCTCAAAATTGGCTAAGGCATGAACTAGCCTTCGACTAGCTCTCTCTCTTCTCAATAGAAAATTTCACAAATTATAAAAAATTTATTCTCATGGCTGATCACTGTATTTTATAAACATTATTGGTCTTCTAAGGTTCCAAATCCATCCATAAACCAAATCCAAGTCGAATTGGTGTGGCTGCTCATGCTATGTCATGTGGCCTCTCTCTTCACCCTCCCTCTTCTCCCAAATTTGAGTATGAGTATCTTGGCCTTATCCAAATCACATGAGATCCCTATAAGATTCTTTGTGCAGGACCAAAATTTCATATATGTCAGTATTTCAGCCTTCAGTTATGACTTGTGTCATAACTGTCATAGAATCTCCATCATTGGTGTCATAGATGTCATAAATGTAACGAGAATCTAGCCAAGTGTCCATGAAACTCCCACTTGGCTCTTCCTCTCCCATGTAAGTTAAATTTCACCCCAAATTGGACCTATAAAGTATATAGAAAACTATATTAACCTCATAATCCATCCCAAAACATTAGTCTTCCCATAAATTTGAAATTACAAAAGGAGGATTCTATTTAACATAGGAATTCTAGCTTGAGTGGGCCCCATAGTCTCCATGTTTCTCCATTGTCTATAGCCATTTAATTTTATAATTCCATTAATTTAATTAACTCCATTAAATAAATATTTATTCCTTCTAATTTCTAAACACCATTTATTATCTCCCTTATTAACTTCCCAATGTTTCCACCCAAACTAGGGAACTAGTAGGATTGATGAAATTTTCCTGCTATAAAATCGTTAGAATGGGGAAATTACAGTACTCCCCATCCAACATTACTTGTCATCAAGTAATTTCAAATTTGGATGCTGCAAAATATTTTCCTATAGCTATGTGGCATCTTCACTTGGTAGATCCTTCCATTGCACCAAGTTTCCTTTGATTGTTATACTCCTCAATCTTCTCTCCCTTGTCTTCAAACTTTTTTCTGAAATAAGTGTGAGCTACCCTTAATCATCCAAAGGAGGGAATGTATCTGAAATGAAAATTTTCTTACCAATAGCTTTCTTGAAATAAGAAACATGAAATACATTCTGAATTTTACTCCCTTATGGAAGTTCCAACTCATATGCTACTTCTCCAATTTTCTGGATTACCTTGTAGGGCCCATAGTATCTTGGATTTAGCTTTTATGCTCCATTACTTTTGAGATATTTTTGTTTGTATGGCTGCAACCTCAAATACAAAAAAACCATCAACTTAAAAGGTCCTTTCCTCTCTATGCTTATCTGCATATTGTTTTTGCTGATTTTGGGCAACCTACAAATTGCCTTTTAAAAGCTTTAAAATTTCTTGTTTTTCTTCCACCCAATATTTATATTTTGGAGCTCTACTATCAAAAAATATCATATCATAAAATTTAATTGCATCATAACCATATAGTGCTCTGAAAGGATACATCCCTATTGACATGTGAAAGGTGGTGTTGTAGCAAAACTCACCCAACTGTAGCCATTTTTTCCAATCTTTTTGTTGTTCTCCCACATAGTTTCAGAGGTACCCTTCCAACCATTTATTCACCCTCTCCATTTTTCCATCAATTTGGGGATGGTAGCTTGTACTTGGAGTCAACTGATTTCCCACCAACCTGAAAAGTTCTTTCCAAAAAGAACTCATGTTGATTATTTGTTTGATATATTGGGCGTAAGCCAATTACATATGATATATATATATATATGTTTGCTTGTGTTGGGAAAGGACCCTGAAGGACATGGTTGATGAGATGTTTTGCATTGAGCGAGGAGCTCTGGAACACATGAAATGGTAATTTGGAAGTGTTGGACATAAGCCCTGGAGCCTTCCATGTTGATGTTGAGCATAAGATCTGGAACATCTGATCCTTGGCCATTGTATCCCTAGGTGTATCCTACAAGTACATCCTAGCATTAGTATTGAGAAAGGAGCTATGGAATTTCACTAAGTTTGTAACTCCCTCTTTTTTAGCGTTGAGTATGGGCTCTAGATATGTGCTAGGAGTTACGTAAAAGAATTAATGATGTCGAGTGAAAATGACTTGAGTAAAATATTGATCTCATTTGACTTATTTATAAGTGATTACATGAAATCTTGAATTTGTATATCTCATCAAGTACTGAACAACTACCATGTTATATGAGGAAATCCAACATGCAAGGATGTTTAGAGTTTCCTAGACTAGTAGACCTAACCACCTACCTGATGACCTTAATGAAGTAAGTGTCATAAGTTTAGGGATCATAATATATGATACCCAAAGACAAATGTTAACAAATATTATATATTTTATACATGGTACATATAAAGAGTGAGCATAGTAATAATATTAATAATGTAAGAAAGAAGGAAAAGATCCATCTATTATTATTTTACTAAGAGAATATTAAATAGTATAATACCTACAAAAGTCCAATTAGGAACTAGTTAAAAGTTATTAAGTTAAAATATTAAAAGTACCTAAATTAAATAAAAAGGGTTAAATCAAGAAATAAAATGATTCTTGATTTAACTTCCCCTTTGACTAAAAAGTCAGTCTATAAAGTCTCAAGCCAAATAGAGGCTTCAGGATCTCTTCCATATTTTTGGAGTCATTATTCTTCCTGATTATTCTCAAGAGAGTTCTTGGAGAACATTTTCCTAAGAGGAAAAAGGAGAACCGATCCAGACCTGATATACCAATTAGGGAAGCCTTACCTTAGGAGCTCTAAGCTACTTGCATGTTGGAACCAGCCGGGGGGAGGATCTAGATTAAGACCAGGAATTGTTTTGGGTCATGGTTGGGTGGAGAGTGGTAGTTCCCAAGTGATTCCATCATCTATAGAGAGGTCAAATCTTCCTGGGAATTGTTATTGCTAGGTAATTCAGTGTCCAGGTTTCAACCATTAGAATACCTTCACCTTTCAGGTACAAGGTTCTTGATTTCCTATTTCATCATCTAGTATAATTTCTAGTTACAATATACAAGTGTTTATGTTATATTTATTACCCTATGTTTATAATTATTTCGTATCATAAATGTTTAAGGGTTTCCAATTTATTCATAAACCTTGGGTCTGTAAATTAATTTATGTTTAAGAAATATTTAGGGTTTATTACTACTATACTTAGTTCTATGTTTATTTATAGCTTAAACTTTGCTTTCCTAAAAACTAGAAATTACTCTAACAATGCCTAGATGTTTATTTACCTACAAACTCTACTAGCATATTTCATATTGCGAGAAGAACTAGAATTAGGAATAAAAGTCTATTTCAGGTTCAGTTATAAACAAACATAAATATAAAACACAGCTAACTAAAGTATAGTAAAGAGAACCTAATAAATAAATCATTTACATTGTATTAGGTATAAGCAGAACTGTATTATTAATGAAGCAATACTATAAATCATTTATTCTATATTTAATAATAATCATAATTTCAAAGTATTAAAGCTATAAGAAGAACCATTGAATACCTCTTAGGTTCTGTGTTTATAATTTTACCAAGAACCAAGGCTAAACAATAATCCACATTAGATCAAACCACATTTTATTATACCAACTACATCCACGAAATCGTATGCAGTAAAGGAACTATCATTATAATAATTCCATTGCTTGTATAATAAAACAAACCCTTAAAATATTTATGAACTACATTATAAACCGTATGCCATAACGAAATCCCAACACAATAAATCAACCCTAAGGCTATGCACAGTAATAATTTAAAAACAAATATAAATAAACAAAGGTTGCAGGATCAAATCCTATGGGCGTTTTGAACAAATAAAATCCATATAATTATAAACCCTCACAACCATAAATGACCCACAATCGATTCCTCTAGGGTCTGTTTTATTTACAAATCACGATGAACGAATCCTGTAGGATTTCGTCCTCACGTTGTAGATTTCCACTATCAAAGCCAAGCTATATATTTATGTATACATAGGTTGTATTCTTTTAAATTACATCTAATCTCTACACAGTGGTTGAAAGACCCAGAAAAACTTGCATACCATAACTATGGCCCTTGGCCTTTTTACCTATCCAACCCATTTTAATAATTAAATACCAAGAACCATAACCCTGTCAACTGTATGCAATATCCATGAAATCCTTTGGAGGGATGCATCCCAAGGTTATGACACTTTTATCTACAACTTAAAACAATAATTTCAAACCCATTAAAAACTATCAATGATTACTAGCATCGACGACTACTAAACGCAGGGTTATACCACAATCAAACCTTATTTCCCATTTACACAGCTTAATCATGAAACATTTAATCTCTAACTAATACATTATTCTAGCTACAATGGCGGTAACACCAATGCCACTTACGGCATGGCCCAACAACACTATCACACATTTATCCATACAGATAACTCAAACAATGGTTTTGATTACACATAGTCTACTAATAAGAATAATAACAATGAAATCAACATAGTATGTAAGTAATACATGTTTTTATAAAAAAAGGAATTACAAAATCAATAAGGAGTTACAAAGTAGTTCCAACCCAGCCTTGAACCATTGCAGGAAATGGTGCTTCCACCATTATCTGTAATATAAACTTATATATAAATACGCAGAGTTGTTAAGAGTTACCTAGTCTCCTTTTCCACACAGAGTACCCATTAACAATATCAATACATTAAATTTCAGGCTCGAAGGCAATAAACCCCCAACAAGAAAAATCCCCAAGTTCTAACACATCCATGATGCTTACCCATTAAAAATATCAGTCAGACCCCATCCCAAAACGAAACCATTAAAAGTCGAAACCAAACATTCAAATCTAGGATGAGTATTCACTCTGTCACCATGACTAATCAAATGAGGAAACAAGTTAAAAACTTGTTATAGTAGGCTTACCCAAATGGGTATGGATTTTCCTCCAAGCTACCCCCGAACCACGACGTACGAATTTCTCCACACCCTCCAACCTGCAACATAGAGAAAAGGACACGATGAGGAGTATGAATGATAACCAAACTGAATAGACAAATAACGCTGCTAAACTAGAGATATTACGTACCTGTGTTCATGACCACACCATCGAATTTCCACACCCCCGCATAGCACAAAGAATAGCTCTCGCAGCTACGTTGTGAAGACCAAACCAGCGCAATGAGCCAATCCCTAAGCTTGGATGACACATTTCCCAAACTGCAATTAATTCGCCACCATCACTTCCATTAATGCTTCCCAAACCCATAATCCTATACTTCATACCACTATATAACACCTTGTTTCAAATCAACATGAAAATCATAAACCCCATTGTTCATTCAATTACATAGGCTTTAATCCATAATCCCATGGCATATGAAATATGCCATGGATTACTTTAGGCCAATGTTTTTACAAATCTCTTATACCAACCATAAAAACCATATATTAAAACTATGTTAAAGTATAAAGCATTTATACCATAGTAAATCAGTGTCACATAAATAATAAGTGCAATAGTGACCAAGTCACTATCGTAGAGCCCGTAAGCACAATAATAACAACCTGTGCAACACAAACTAGTAAACCACTCAGCCTAGTATAAATATCATCTAAAAACAACATAATGTCACTAGGATAGATATGTAAAAATGAGTGGTAGTGACTAAATGGGAAGCTGGGCCCGTTAAGATTTTATAAACAGTTTTGTGTCGCCAAGTGCACCTGCATGTAAAGTTAACAGAAATGCATTAGTTCGTAAGAACTAAGTAAGCTTGATATGACAAGTATAAAACACTTACCTCTCAGGTGGTTATAAGGGAAACTAGTCCTGCCACTCCACCCATTTTTCCAATAACAAAGTTAAGTTAAAATTGCGTATACGATAGTAATGTCACTATTATAATCAATGAAATATGTAATCAAATAACCAACATACATATCAATGCGTAACCATAAATCAACCTAGTAATTAGTGTCATGACAACGTAAGTAATACACTAATAATCACATATGGAAATATGAAAGCAAGACATAAGAACAACTTATGACATGATAGTACAGTAGACAAAGTATAATGAGACATTCTGCACAAGTTCACATAATGTCCAGTATAGGTAGTTTTGACTAGTCTAATAATTTTTATTTTATTTTCAATTTGTTGGGACATTACAAGTGGTATCAGAGCCCAGTTTCAACACTAAGAGACCAAATGGGTGTACTAGGCATTCATTGGAATGAAAATAAAGTATGTTTTAAATTTTGTTAGCTAACAGAAATTTTCTTGTTATAATTTTTTTTGTTGCAATTGCAGGAATATTTAAATGGACAGTGCAGATCATGAACACTGACGAAGATAACAACCAACAAGGGAAGTTGAATACCCCCACCCAAGATGTAGAACTGGTAGCAGAGCTGAATTCTGATATTATGAAAACCACATAAAGTCTTCAAGCAAACTTCCAAAGTTTCAAAGATGATAATATGAAAGAAAGAAAGGAACAAAAAGCAATTAATGAAGCATTGCTATGAAACATGACGGGAGGAAGCATGCAGGGAAAAACCACTCATTCCACTAACAGGTTCAAAAAGGAACCTTATCATAAATGGGGCAACAACCCAAGAGAAGAAGGAAAAGAAGAACATACCCTTGAACATTTGGAAGGAGATTATCACAGTCCTTCCAGTGATGACTCCCTTTCTCCATGCATAAAGAAACAAAGAGGCGATGACAATATCCAGGGGGAGTTTAAAAAAATAAGAGCCTCGACCTATGAAGGAGAGGTGAAAATAGAGGAGAAAGATGAAGAGTGGTTGCTGGGTATGAGCAAATATTTTTGAATTCATAACTACTCTAGCACAATGAAGGCTTAGATGGCCATCTATAATTTAAATGGCCAAGAAGTTAGATGGTTAAGAGACTTGAAGCATACCAAGAAACATGAGGTAAGAGAAATACGTTGGAGTAACTTTTGTAATATTTTTCAAGAAAAATATATCTTGGAAATATTCTTCGACAAAAAAGTGAAATAGTTTCACTAGTTACATATGGGATCCATGATTATGCATTCTTTTATTAACATATTTTTAGATCTGTTACATTATGTGCCATACATCAAAGACGAGAAGGTAAAAATCCAATAGTTTTTAGGATTTCTTCCTCCCAACTTTTGGGAAAGGATTGATTTTGACATGCCTAAAACCTTCAACATCAAATTGAACAAAGATAGGATTTGCTATGAACATTGGAAGCTAAGGAAAGAGAACCTAAACAAAAATAGAGATAGGTCTAAGAACTTCTCTCACAACCATAAACCGGGTTTTAACCCACCACTATATATAAAACATAACAATAGTTTTCCAACAAATAAAACTTCAAAAAATAAGGTACAAGGCTAGATGTACCAGCTCCAAATGCTAACAAGCCAGTAGAAACTAGGGAATCCGATGCTACCCCGCTACAAATCTAATGATTGAAATGCAGTGGGGCTTTGTAAGAACATGACCAATGGTGTCTTACACAACCTACAAGAAGAACCAACAGTAGAGGGAATAGCTAGAACACCACACATTTATGCAGCCTTGGATATTCGAGAGGAAGACCATCAGGCTAGCATGGTTGAGATAGAAGGTAAGATCTTGAACACTTCTATTTCGATACTAATTGACCTCGGTGCTTGCTAGATATATGTATTGCCTAAAATGGTTGATGTATGTAAACTAGGCAAAGTAAAACATGATAAAACTTGGCTGGTGCAATTAGCCACAGGTACGAACAAAAAGTGTCGAAAATAGTTAAATATTGTGAGATAAACCTGAATGGTTTTTCTATGAAAGTAAACATGAACATCCTACCTTTACGATCATATGATATACTTATCAGAATGGACTGGTTCGAACAACATCATGTCATACTCAATTGCTTACACAAGTCAATCTTTTGTATAGATAGCTAAGGGAATCAAGTGAAGATTCAAGGTGGACCAAAGAAAGTTTTTGTAAGAAATATGTTTTCTTTACAAGCAAAGAAGTGAATTAGGAAAGGATGCAAGTTATTTGTAGTAAATATCCAAGACATAGAAACTGAGAGAGAACAACACATAAAGGAATTTCCAGTTCTTGTAGAATTCAAGGATATATTCCCTTAGGAAATCCCAAGATAACCTCTGAAATGAGACCTATACTTTTCCATAGAACTGACACTAGGATCAGTTCCAACTTTGAAATCCTTTTACCACATGAGTGCGCCAGAGTTGGTGGGACTCAAACTGTAGTTGTGGGAGTTAATAGAAAAAGGATATATCTCACCTAGTGTGTCCCCTTGGGGAGCACCGATACATTTTATAAAGAATAAGGATGGTACGATGTAGATGTGCATCGAGTACTATTAGCTTAAAAAGATGACTATAAAGAACCAATACCCACTCCGTAGAATAGATGACCTGTTCGATCAAGTAGGAGGAGCCAATATATTTTCAAAGATCGACCTACGATCTGGGTACCATCAAGTATGGATTTGCGATGAAGATATTAACAAAACCGCCTTTCATACAAGGTACGGTCACTATGAGTTTGTAGTAATGCCATTTGGGTTGACCAATGCACCTAAGAACTTTATGTCTATGCTGAATAGTATATTCAGTAATTATCTGGATAAAGTTTTTTTGGTCTTTATAGATGACATCCTAGTTTACTCTAAGAGTAAAGAGGAACATGAGGAACACCTTTGCATAGTACTACGTGTGCTACGAGAACACCATATTTATGCCAAGTTTATTAAATGTTATTTTTACAAACCACAGATACAGTACTTGGGTCACATCATCTCTGAGAAGGGGATAGATGTGGACCTAGAAAATATTAGACCCATAGAAGATTGGCCTACCCTTACAAGTTTCACTGAAATTAGGTCCTTTTGGGATTATCCAGATATTATTAGAAGTTCTTTGAGAACTTCTTGAGAATATATTATACCATGACCATTTTTAGAATAATCAACCCATAGTTACCTACCTTAGACATTAATTTAATTATTTTTTTCTTAGTACCTAGTTTCCCAGATTCCATTCTATGCTATTTTCCTTCTACAAGTCCTGGAAGTCAAAACATGATCAAAATGAGTCATGGAGCACTTCGGAAACATCCTGGAAACCCAATTTAGCATTTCTGCTTTATTCCAGATCCTCAAAATAACTAATCTACTTTTTTCTGAAAAGTTTCCTTGTTTTATTCTGATTTAAGGAAAAAGGAAAAGCTAGAGTAGGTGTAGTTGACTTGTTTTTTTCCCACACCATCCTCCCTTATTTTCTCCAAATAAAATCAGGTATGATTTTTCTTTCCATCCCTCTTTAGCTTTCCCACTTGACTTAGCAAATTCATGAGCATCTTCATAGATTTGGAAACTGCTTTATGCACATATGGGGGATTTGACTAGATTTAGTAAGCCTACTTTTTGACTATTTTGAATGACATATTTACACATTTTATTCTCTCATGTAATGATATATTGAAACAGCCTATTACTTCAAAAAAATTTCTATTTTACACTTATTGAATATAGATTAGTGTAATGCTCCAATTTCAATCTCCTTTGGTGTGAATTTTGCATGTTTTATTAGCAGTTTTGTGAATGTAATTGTTCTATCTCTTCGGTTCAATTTCCACATGGTATTAGAGCCTTTCTAGATCGATTTATATCCTTACTTATTTCTATTTCATGTTCAACATCTTGACTGGGAGTGCATTCTGCTGACTGGAGGGCACAATTTCTGAGCTATGGACCAATCTCAAAAGATTATTTTGACTCCATTCAATTTATTTGAGTGGAAATATGAGATGGAGATATTATTGAGAGAGAAATGTCTCTACAAGGTGACTATGGAAACTGAGGTAGATCCTAATGTATATGCAGAGAAAATTAAATGGCACAACAAAAGGGATGAGGCATATGGTCTTTAGTGTCTGGGCATTTCAAGAGACCTCCTCTTCCATCTTAATGGAATGACATCACCTAATGAAGTGTGTAAGAAGATAGAAGAGATTTTCTAAAATATATATGATATGAGAGGACATCAAATCAAGAATGAGTTGATCTCCTTGAGTGGCAGTAGCTTCGAATCATTGCAACTCTACTTTTCCAAGTTTAAGGCCCTTGTTTTGTAGTTGAAACAGTGTGGGATCGAAAAGAAGGAAGAGAAACTAGTTTTGGCCATACTCTCTAAGCTTGGTATTGACTATTCAGTGTTTCTTTTGACCTTCCATGCCACCAATTTGAGAGCTCGATTTTGGAAGATTCCTAAGCTTGCAGAGTTCATGGAATCCCTCACACAGGAGGAAGATAAGTTGGTGATGATGGGCACCATCAAACCTTCCGAATACCAAGCTTTGGTTGTAGGAGATTTAAGGGTGGATTCAAAAATAAATAAAAAAGATAAAAATCCACCTGAGCAAAAGAGAGACAAGAACAAGTATGAAGAGGAGCCCCAAGGTTATAAGAAGAACTCCCAGATGAACAAGAACAAAAGAGAAATGAGTAAGTGTGCATACTGTAGTAAGGGCTATCATCCTAAGAGCTCTTGTATGAAGAAGAAAATTGACATGTTGACCAAATCCTAGAGAAGAATAACATCTCCCTTCCTGATTTCTCAAAGAAGAGGGAAGGAGGATCAAATTCAGAGGACAGAGAGAGAGTACATGCCTTGGTTGCTGGCACATTAAGCTCACCTAGCTTCATCATAGACTCTAGAGCTTCTAGACATATAGTTTCAACAAAAGAGAAATTATCCTTTATTGACATGTCGAAAGGTCCACCAATAGTTTTGGGAGATGACTCTCTCACTGACAGTTTGGGGAAGGGAAGGATTGATCTTCACTATGGTAAGTTCAATAATGTGTTGTATGTTCTAGGTCTTGCCTCTAATATTTTTCTAGTGTATCATATGACTCATATTAGGTCTCCAAATAAGGTCATATTCTCCCCTGATGATGTTTAAATCACTAAGATTTCGAATGGTAAAGTCATAGCAAAGGGTGTTGTAGATCACACTTCGAAGGTATACAAGTTTTCCCAGTTTCTACGCTACTCAAACCCCTCTGTTCTTCTAATTCATGATAAGGAAGAAATCAACCTTTGGCATGAAATATTTTTCCATATTAACTATAATTATCTTTCTTATTTGAGTGAAAAATATATGGTCATAGGGTTACCAAATATCAAGTTTTCTAAGGGAGTCTCTCAAGGTTGTATCCTAGGAAAACACCAAGAGCACAAGTATGAGAAAGCTAGTCATGAGAGAACCTTTGCACCTCTTAAGATGATCCATAGTGAAATTTCTGGTACATTCCCTCATATGTCCATGATTTAAGCAAAATATGCACTGAACTTCATAGATGACTTTTCTAGGTATTGTTGGGTTCACTTCCTAAAGCATAAGTCTGAAGTTTTTGACCTCTTCAAAGTCTTTAGAGCCTTGGTTGAAAACCAATCTGGGAGGAAACTCAACATCCTCAGATATGAAAATGGTGGTGAGTATGTCAAGTCTGAGTTCATTTAGTATTGTAAAGATGTAGGTATTCAGTCCCTTACAAAGCACAACAAAATGGTGTTGTTGAGAGAAAGAACAGATCACTAAAGGAGATGGCAACCTGCATGATGGAGGCTAAGACATTGACACCAATGTTTTGGGCCTAGGCTATAAAGTGTGCATCCTACATTAGAATAGGGTGCCTCATAATTAGTTTGATTGTGTGACTCCTTTTGAAGCTTGGAGTGAGCACAAGCCAGATGTGACCCATTTCAGGATTTCTGGCTCAAAGGCTTAGGGTAAAATTTCAACTGAAAAGAGCAAGGATTTATAGCCCTAAAGCCAAGAGCGCATATTTTTTGGGTATTTTGAAGCTTCAAAAGAGTACAATGTAATAAACTTGAGCACTAACAAATATTTCATTGAAAGAAGTGTTCAGTTACAAGAAGAGCCTTTAGTAGCAGTTGAAGTTGGAGAGTCTTCTTCACCACCATATCCATTGATTGTAAATGAAGAGACTAATGATTTTTTTGATTCTGATATGTCTGATAATGATGATTTGATTTCAGATCCTAATAGTCCTACAAGAAAAAAATGGGCAGAAAATACCATTCATGCAGCTAGGGAACTAGCTAGAAATCCTAGTGACACTAGGAGGACTAGATCTCAATTTGAGAGTGCCCTTTGTGTGAAAGATCCTCTATTTATTGAGAAGTGATATTTTATGGTTGATTCATATCCACAGACATAATAATATGTATCACATTATCTAATATTGCAAACACCCATTAAATAATAATTCAGCTCACTCCAGAAGAACAACACTTGGGAGCTGGTTGATCTTCCCCCAAGGAGGAAGCTAGTTCAATGTAAGTGGGTTTTCAAGACTAATTTTGCTGTTGATATTTCACCTTTGAAATATAAGGAAATAATGGTATCAAAGGGCTACTCACAAGTACATGTTATTTACTACAATGAAACCTTTGCACCAACGGCAAAGATGGACTCCATAGGGCTAGCTCTAGCCATTGCAACATCGAAAAAATAGGAGGTACATCACATGGATGTGAAGTGTGATTTCATAAATGGATATCTCACTGAAGAGACATGCAAAAGCCTAAAGGGTTTGTTTCTAATCCATCTTTAGTGTGAAGGTTAAAGAAATCATTGTATGGACTCAAGCAAGCCCCCATGGCTTGGTATGCCAAGATTGATGGATTTTTTTCTATCACCAAGTTTTGTTCGATGCAAGTATAATCCTAGTGCCTATTTGAAGCTGATTCATGGTTATTTGATGATTATTTTATTGTATGTGGATGAGCTTTTGTTTATAGGAATTTTAAAGAAAGAGATTTCCTCCTTGAAGGATGCAATGAACCATGCATTTTCTATGACAGATTTGGGATTGTTGAGCCAACTCTTGTGTCTTGAAATTGATCAATTCCAACATGGAATAAAAGTACATCAATCCAAGCATGCTTTGGATTTTCTGAGCAAGTTCAACATGAAATATTGCAAGCCAAGCAAGACTCCCTTCCTTTCAGAAGTTAACCTTGAACAAGCAGGTTCTTCTCTTATGGTAAATAATACACTGTATAGGCAGTTGATTGGATGTTTTCTTTATCTTACACACACTCAACCTGATCTATATTATGTAGTTAGTGTAAATTCTAGATACATGGATCCGACTCATGAGATCCACTGGAGAGAAGCCAAAAGGATCATAAACTTTGTTCAAGGAATAAGAACTCATGGGATCTTCTACAAAGCAAAATATAATCTTGATTTGATTGGGTTTACTCACAGTGATTGAGAAAGTGACAACACAAATCAAAAGTCTACATCAGCATATGTGTTCAATGTTGCAGAAGGACCAATCAACTAGTCAAGCAAGAAGCAGAGTGCCATAGCACTCTCATCTACAGAAGCAGACTATAGAGAAGTTGTAAATGTAGCAACTCAATGTTTGTGGTTGTAGGGGATACTTGGAGAATGTGATTTCAAATCAGATTTTTCAACTATGATCTACTGTGATAATCAGAACACCATTTAAATCTACAATGATCGAGTTCAGAGATAGCAAAACCAAGCACATTGAGATCCATGTGCACTACATCAGACAGCTTGTGCATGATGGCACGATTGATGTACTCTTCTATGCATCTTCAGAACAAGTAGCAGACATCTTCACCAATTTTTTTTGTGAGAAGACCTTCAGCAATCTCAAATCACTGCTGGGGTTTGCTGATGATGCTGTGAAGCATGATTGATGAAAAGATTTCAAAAAATTTGTTTTTCATGTCCATGTTTAACAGAGGATTTTCCCACTGGGTTTTTTCCTCTTTCCTTGGTTATATGGATAAGCAATATGTAAAGGGTGACTAAGCCTTGTTGCTAGGCCCTATAGTTTTCTGAAATTTAGTCATAAAGTCAGGCTTAAGGGGGGGTGTTAGAATAATCAACCCATAGTTACCTACCTTAGACATTAATTAATTATTTTTGTCTTATTTCCTAGTTTCCTAGATTCCATTCTATTCCAGTTGCCTTTTACAAGTCCTAGAAGTCAACACATACTAAAACTGAGTCATGGAGCACTTGGGAAACATTCTTGAAACCCAATTTAGCATGTCTTATTTATTTCAGATCCATTGAACAATAATATGCCTCTCATACAAAAATTGGTAGCATCTATGTGAAATTTGGGCATGCATCTGCCTGTGTTGACCTTAAAATAACATGAAACAAGCCTAACTATTGAACCTGGAAAAATTCTAGGTGATGGGAAACAAATTCCCTAGTATTGCATATAAAATGCTAGTGTTCCAAGTGTATGCATTTTTTAAAAACCAATAGTGTCATTTTTCAAACCTAAACTACTTCCATCTTACAAAGCTTGTGCGATCGTCTCCTTATACAAATATTAAATCTTGTATAGAAATTTAATGGGTTGTTTAAACACATTTTTTTCTAAGAACTCTCTCTATATCTTTTGATTATGATAATGGTTTATCTAGGTATATAATAAGACATCAAATGAATTTGAATGGATTATGTCATCTTTATATTTCACAAGGTGTTTGACTATTTTTTGCTACTCAGAAATGCTCCCAATGTTCCTAGAACTTTGACACGCTGCTGCATGGGTGCTCAGAATTCAGAATATTTAAAAAAATATTTGTGAACATACTATATTCTACAACTTACTAAGTCATAAAGATTAGAAGCTTCTTTTCCAAGTTATTCAATCATATAAACAACCTAATAAATCAAACTAATATTTAAAGTAAGTTTTTAGATTAGATAGAACAAAGTTTTCCTGAATGTATGGTAATCACCATCATCAACTAAATGTATGTGTGTGCACATGCATAAATACCCAATACATAGTTCAATCAAACAAAAGAAAACATAATTATACCTTGATTTGTGGACCTTCGCATTGTCTTCTTCTACTTTAACTTTTAAATTATCATTCAACATACTTAAAATTTTGTCTTGTTGCAATAGCTTCATGTTAAGACCCATCAAATAAATTTTTTTTTGTTTATGAAAATAACAAAACCAATCTAAATAAATACAATACTATTACAATGTAAAGTACAATCCTATTCAACTATTCAAGTAAATTAATTCTTAATAATAGATCACTTGATAAAACATGGAGAACCAAAAACACTATGTATATAAGGCCATTTATGACATCAAAACGCCATTTCTTTCCTCTTAAGTATGAAAATGTTTCTCAATGCTATCTATAACAAGCTACAATGGAGGATTTAAATAGCAATAGTGAAAATTAAACACTAAAATTATAGGAATAGTTGTTTTTTAATGTATTCTTCATTACCATTCATTGAGATCCTCTCTGTTTTGAGAATAATTTAATATTCTATACTAAACAGGACCTACCACATGAAGGTGGAATCTCTTATGGCCCCTCCTCCCCCTCATATCACTCTCAATTCCCCAAACCCAATGCATCTACTTGCAAATAACAATTTACTGGAAATTATTTCACTCAATAGCTAAAAGAATCTTTCATTAAATCATTCATTAAATAATTCAATCATTTAACAACTGAAAAAAAAATTCATTAAATCATTCATTTAGTCAATAGATGATAAAATAAATCAGTAAACCATTCATTAAAGCATTCATTTAACCATTCATTCATAAACATAGGAGAAAAACATGTAATTTTTTTTATTATAAATAAGAATTTCTCAAAAATTCTTTATTCACTTCCTTTTTAATTTTCTTCTCTTTAAATACTTAGTCAGAAGCGCATCTTCCAGAATGTGATCCTAGGTCTCTCTACTAGAGTGCTTGCAAGGTTGAACTTGCGTTAAGGGGTGATGAATTTCTGCAATAATGTCAAAATATTTCATTAATTTATGTTTATTTTTATTTTTATAAATACAAGTAATTTATTTAAAAAATAATTATAAATGTGTTTTTTTACCTGGCATGGGCACATCGCCATGTTCATCATTATCATGTATAATCTTAACCTGTTCATTGTTATCTACATCTACATGATCTGCAACCTAATTGTGTAGTATTAGAATTAATGTTCATCATCTGCAATTATCTATACAAAACAGTAGCATATTGATAAATTCATTACCAGGAATTGAAGCATGATATTCGTCTGGTTGGTTTATATCCATGACACGAACAAGATCATTACTTTCCTGGTAAAAAAGGAATAAATAATTTATGTTAATTTTTTATAACGAATAAATTGCATGAGAATTAATACATTATCATTAAACTATATAGTTTTTATATATCTGCACACCAGATGGATTAGCACAAGATCGTGCAGTATGCCTCAACAATATTTTATGGCCTTGAATAATGGAGTCAAAGCCCTATTCGAAGCCAGGCTTCATGTCTTCCTCGATGGGCAATTCTTTGAACCCGTTGGCCTACATATTTGCATGATGTCATTAATTTTACATTTTTACCAGAATAAAATGAAAATAGTTTTCTCTATATTTTTTGGAAGCAGTTCAGGTTTTAGATACTTACATATCAGGCCGCCAAGTTCGATTAACCACCAGGTGCAAGCTTGTGTGGACCATTTTTTTCCATTCTTGCCTTGGTTTCCTAAGATGTGTCCAACATCCTATTAAAATGTTGAATTACGTTAGTCGATGTTCCAAATTTAATATAAAAACTAGTAATAATAAGGCTTACCATTACATTTTGGAATGTATTGCATACCTCCTTGTTCCTGGTGGTATCTTTCTTGCTTTTCTCAGACCCTTCTCTTTTCCATCTTCCATCGGAGATTTCCACTCCATAGAGGGACTCATTGGAGGGAGCTCATACCTCGGGTTCTTTTCTAGGTGAACCCTATATAGATATCGAACAATCTTCACATGTTGTCTAGTATTTTGTAGGACCTTCGATGTATCGAAGGTATATTTTTTGAATAAACAAACCAAGCAATTAGTTAGCTCATCCTTTAAATTTTTTTCCTACTTGTCCCACCTTTTGGGGATGGTGGGACTGAAGATATCCAAGGAAAAATAATTCATATGTTTATAAAATATATCATTTCATGAAAAACATTAATGCCATCGTCAATCAACATTAAAAAATATTATCAATATATTAGACACAAATTATAAAAACTGAATTGAACAATCTATATTCACCTCAAATATTCTCTATCTTTATTGGAACCAGTTCCTCATTCACCAAAACTTTTTTCACTACTGAACCAGTTTTAGTGACACGAGAAGATCCAAGAAATGCATCCACCTCTCTATCTAACCCTACATCCACCCCTTCTTTTGTAGCATCTGTTGTGCATTGGTGAGTATCGGTTGCACCCTTTGCTGGCCTTGGGGGTGTCGCAGAGCGTGTTGTCGACTGTTCAGTGGATAATAAGGGAGCCGTATGTGGTGTACGTGGAGTGTTCTGGTCATTGGGACCAACAACGCCTTGACCACCACTGTAAAGATGCATAAGTTGCTGTAAATTCAAACCATTGTATTATGAGTTCAATAGCATATAAAATTAAATATTATAAAGTTTCAAATTGTAACGTCCCCAACCCTCCAACCGATGAAGAGGACGCTACTATACATCAAATCATCCAGGGATCTAGCCCCATGAACATGAACATACATATATGTAATGCTGAAGCATGATACTTAAAACATAAAACATATTATGAGGCATAATCATTCATATACACAACAGAAGAAAAACATATCAATCAATACTCATGCATATACAGATCAAAATTTAACATATATATTATCATTCTTCAACTGTAAACATAATTGCAGACACAAGTTAGGCAAGAATACTTATCTTAATAAGAACTTATTTCACAACCAGCTACATCGCTGCAACGTTCCACCCAACTATAGGATCGCATGCTCCTCAATCTCTTAGCAACACTGCCACCCCCTACCCGAGCATGATTCCCCAAGGAATAAGGAACTAACAAGATTACACATAGCCAAGGATAACAACACCATAAGGGTACACAATTCAGCCAAGCCAACACAGTTGGGTTTATTAAGCGAACAATAGATCAGCCAAGCCAACAAAGTGGGGTTTATCAGACCATCAAAGAGCTGGGAAAGGCTAAATGCTAATCCGGTGAGCTCATTGAAGAGCTACAGACACCAACACCAAAACGAGCTTGGCTTCTAGAACACCCACACACACCCAACATAAGGAAATTAGTCCCTTCTCTGCAATGCAGTCCTTAAGAACCGGATCTCCCTTCTAGTGCTATTCAGAGGTTATGGACAAGAAAGCCAGCTCACTAGCTCTGTCTGTGTGGTTCTCAACCCACCAGGTTTATCAAGCACCTTAGGCCCTCATTCACCACTCCAATGCAGTTCGAGGACAAAACCACTACATGCAAGCAGCCAAACAACTATTCAAGATTTTACAGGGGAAAAACACAATCGACCAGAATGTAGGAACTCTTAGCAATTATTCAAGCGATACCACCATAAAAAGGGAAAACACAACAAAGTAAAATGTGGGAAAACATTATCCCACAAACAACTATGAACCCATAGCACCTGATCCTCAATGCAACCACTGGAGGAATTGCATAGGCAGAAAATGGGGAAAGAACAACTCCCAACTATGCATGATGGACAAAGATGCAACCCATATAACTATTGAGGCCATTACAGCCACGATTCAGTGATGGAAATAACAAAACCATTATCCATTCTAACAATGGTGGAAAAAGACACAAAACTCTGCATGAACAAAGGAAAGACTTGATCCATAAGCCATCCAATCTGTGAGGTAGAGGAGAACTGAACATGTTCACTGGCCAACAATCAGATGAGGAAGAGGAGAACCGAACCCGCCAACAACGAATTATGGATTCTTTTAACTCAGTCCGCTTGAAGGTGAGTGAACAGCCACGATCAAGATAGTGGACATGCCAAAAGATGTGTCGTGGAGAGAGTGTGAGCGTAGTGGTCTTTCTGCTGGCAAAACACTGCCCAACTAACAATGGAATAACTAAGGTGATGGTGAGCAAAAGAGAGTGGTGACACATGGCTCTTCCCCCATGACTCAATGTTCAACATTCCCCTTGCTTATCCTTTGGAATCATGCCCCCTATCAATTTAGTTGCAATGAACATAGTTGGTTGGGTTATTTAATTAAAATGTGTGTTTACATGATGCCACAATTTAATATATGCCGTAGGTATCGATATACCATCAATGACCATTCCAATCTGAAACATAACATAACTAAATCAATGGTGGGGCCTTTGCCCTTAGCTCCTCACCATGATTATTTAAAACATATGTATTAATGTAAATCGGGTCAAAAATGGGGTGTTACATTCCCCTCCCCCTTCAATAGCAATGTCCTTAGTGCTTTACAAAATTTGAACAAAATTCTACACTGGTAGGGCTTCATTGTTCCGCAGGATTGAAAAAAAATGGATGTGCCAATCGCATGGCATCCTCTAGCTCCCACATAGCCTCTTCAAGTTTGTAATGCTCCCATTGCACCTTTAGCTGCCCTATGGCTCAGTTTCAGAGCATTGTGACCTTCCTGTCAAGGATGCGCATTGGCTTGATTTGGAACTCTCCCTCGGGTTCCACCTGAATCCCATCGCAATTTATCACATGGTTAGGATCATGTACATATTTCTTAAGCAAAGAAACATGAAAAACATTATGAGCTCTAGTACTAGCAGGCAATGCAAGTCTATATGCAACAGGCCCTATTCTTTCAAGCACTTCAAACGACCCACAATATCTAGGTGACAGCTGGTCACAACTTCCAAGCTTCAAGGAAATTTTCTTTGCTTTCACTCTGAGGTAAACATGATCCCCAACACTAAACTCTCTGTTCATCCTATGCTTATCTGCATAAATTTTCTATCTGTCCTGTGCTACTTTCATATTCTGCCTAATCTTTACAACCTCTTGCTCCATTTCCTTGAGAAATTCTATTCCAAGCACAACTCTGTTCACTGGGTTATCCCAAGTCACTGGTGTCCTACACCTTCTTCCATATAAAGCTTCATATGGACTCATCCCCAAGGATGCTTGTTGTCCATTGTTGTAATAAAAATCTACCAAGTGTAAGTAATCTTCCCACTTGGTTGGTTTGTCCATCACATACATACGAAGCATATCTTCAAGCACCTGATTAACTCTTTCTATCTACCCATCTGTCTGAGGATGGTATGCAGTGCTGAAGTTTAGCTTCGTACACAAATCTGCAAATAGTCCCTTCCAGAAATTGGAAGTGAACTTGACATCTCTATCAGAAACTATTGCTTTCAGCAATCCATGCAATTTGAAAATCTCC
This sequence comes from Pseudotsuga menziesii, assembly GCA_001517045.1. Classification (NCBI taxonomy): domain Eukaryota; kingdom Viridiplantae; phylum Streptophyta; class Pinopsida; order Pinales; family Pinaceae; genus Pseudotsuga; species Pseudotsuga menziesii. Next base: position 64,975 of record LPNX010055666.1, read on the forward strand.
TTCATGAAGATCCTTGCAATGTCATCAGTATTGTGTGTATACTTCAATGCTATAAGATATGCTACTTTAGTCAACTTGTCTACCACAACCATGATGGAATCATGTTATCTCCATGTCATCGGCAATCCTATAATAAAATCCATGGAAATAACTTCCCATTTCCATTCCAGAACTTGAAAAGGCTGCAACAACCCTGCTGGATGTTGATGCTCAACCTTAACCTGTTGAAATTTCATGCACCTTGAAATGTATTCAGCCATGTCCTTTTTCATACCTGGCCAAAAGTACTACTTTCTAGCTGTAGCAATTGTCTTCTGATATCCTAGGTGACCAGAGTACGAAGCTTGATGGATTTCATCCATAACAACTCTCCTCAAATATGCTACATTCGGAATATAAATTATGCCTTTATAAGTGAGAAGTCCATCTTCTTCCAATTTATATCCATCATACTTCTTCTCAAGACTTTGCTACTGCAATTTGTCTTTTAGCTGCTCATACAATTCATCTATGGCAACATGATTAACAATATGCTACCTCAAATCTGATTGGAAAATACTAAGAGATGCCACATGCATTTCATGTACCTTCCTACTGAGTGCATCAGCTACCTTGTTTTCTTTTCCTTTTATGTGCTTGATTTCGAAATCAAACTCACATAAAAAATCCAGGCATCTCACTTGCCTAGCATTTAGAGTAGGCTGATCAAACAAATACTTCAGTCCACAGTGATCTATTTTGAGTTCAAATCTTCTACCAATCATGTAATGTCTCCACATCTTGAAAGCATGTACTATGGCTGCAAGCTCTAGATCAAGAGTGGCATAGTTCTTCTCATGCTCCTTCAGCTTTCTTGACTCATAACATATCACATGGTTGTCCTGCATAAGGACTCCTCCAAGCCCTTGTCTGCATGCATCGATACATACCACAAAATCTTTCTCTAGATCTCCAACCTTCAATACTGGTGCACTGGTGAGAAGATTCTTCAACCACTGGAAGCTTTCTTCACACTTCGAAGTCCATTCTAACTTTACTCCTTTCTTTTGCAAAGAAGTGATGGCGTGTGCAACCTTGGAAAATCCTTCAATGAATCTCTTGTAGTATCCTGCAAGTCCCATAAAATATCTTATATTTGTCACATTTCTTGGAGTAGGCCAATTTATAATGGCTTCAATCATCTCAGGGTCTACTGATATACCCTCTTCTGAGATAATGTGACCCAAGTACTGAATTCTATCTCTGTAGAAGTCACACTTGCTCAATTTTGCATACATATGATGTTCTCTGAGCACTTTTAATGTCAGTCTCAAATGCTCTTCATGTTCTTTCTCATTCTTAGAATAAACAAGAATGTCATCAAGGAAAACAAGAACAAATTTGTCCAAATACTTACTGAAGACATTGTTCATACGGCACATAAATGTAGTTGGTGCATTTGTGAGACCAAATGGTACCACTACAAACTGGTAAGGTCCATACCTTGTCCTAAAGGATGTCTTATGAATGTCTTCATCCTTGATTCTCACCTAATGGTAACCAGACCTCAAGTCAATCTTGGAAAATAACTTTGCTCTTCTCATTTGATCAAAGAGGTCATCAATCCAAGGAAAAGGGTATTTATTATTCAGAGTAACCTTGTTCAACTATCTGTAATCAGTACATAACCTGAGTGTACCATCTTTCTTCTTCACAAATAGAACTGGTGCTCCCCAATGAGACACACTTGGTCGGATATACTTCCTTTCCAACAACTCTTTCAGTTGCATCTTCAACTCTACCATCTCTGGTGCACTCATCCTATAGGGTGTCTTGGACACTGGTGCTGCTCCTGGCACAAGTTCGATGGTGAAATCAATGTCTCTCTTTGGAGGAAGTACTGGAATATCATCAGGGAACACATCCTTGAATTCCTGTAACACCTGATAGTCCTCCAACCTATGAGTTTCATCTCTTGTTGGTTCCAAAATATGAGTTGCATATAACTGTAAACCCTTCCTACAAAACTTCTTCAACTGCATTGCTGAAACTTGTCTTATTGAAATTACCTTCAGAATACCTTTCACAACTACCGGGTTTCCTTCTTCATTCATGCATTCAAAAGCCTTGTTATAATATTCAAGCTTCACTCAATGAGCTTCTAACCAATCCATTCCAATGAGAACATCATAGGAACTAAGCGGTATAACATTCATATCTACACAAGTGATCAATCCATTCATAACCAATGGACATTTCTCTACCAATTCATTTACTTTTCTCTTAGTCCCAGTGGCTCGCTAAACTAACCAAGTTTTTCGATGCTTGACCTTCTTAAAAGCACAAATCTCCACTACACTAGGAGTGATATAACTGTGAGTAGAACTAGGGTCAATCAAAATAGAAATGGATTCTTCAACAATCTTACCTGCAACTTCAACCACAGTTGATTGGTGATCTGCCTAGCAGTCCTCCAATGTTGCATAAATTTTAGGGATTGCCCTTACTACTTGACCCACTTTTTCTTCTCTCTGAATGTTATAAGTTGGTCTTGCACTTTCATTTTCATGTGGACAATATCTGCACAACTGAGGTCCTTCACATTTCCAACATTTGAGTGGACCTTTATTTTGATGTGGCTCTTTAGGCTTTCCACTTGTCATTCCAACTGGCTTACTCGCAGCTTGGGATGGCTGCCTTTGCTGATTCCTGAATCTAGAAGGTTTGAAACCTTTCCTTCTTTGGTCAAAATTATTTTTCTTCTTGTCCTTCCATGCCTTATGGTAATCAGGTTTACCTTTTCTTTTCTCATAGCAATATTTAGCCTTTCTTATTGTTTCTTCGAGAGTTCTTGGTCCATAGAACTCAATTCTATCTTTGTGAGCTTGAGGCAATCCACTTAGAAACCGTTGGATCTTCACTTTTGCATCTCTGATGTACCGGACATACCTCAACAATTCCAAAAACTTATTTTCATATCCATCCATGGTCTATTGTCCCAATCTCAGCTCATGGAACTCCTTAATCTTATTATCATAATACCTGTCATAGAGGTATTTATGCTTGAAATACTTCTTAACTATTTCCACTTCAATTTCCTTTCACTGATCTTCTTTACTTGCTTGAAGTGTTCCCACCAAATGGATTCTCTTCCATTCAGATTGAATATGGAAACTCGTGCCTTCATGTTTCCTAAATAATCCTGCACTTGAAAATACTTCTTTATCCCAAGAAGCCAAGCTTCAGCTTCTTGTTCTATCTTTATCTCACCATCAAATGTATGAGGTTTAGTTTTCCTAAATTAATCTTGAGAGCGATCCCTATGGTTTCTTATTCTTTTCATCTTATGAGAAGATGAACTTATATCTCCACTGGATTCTTCAGAATCAGATGGTCCACTAGAAGTCCTTCTCCTTCTCCTAGTGCTTCTCTTACTACCTTCTCACCTTGATGTACCGCATCCAGAATCTATCTTTTTCTACAAGCATTAGAGGAAATTTCAACTCAAAATGGACCTCCTAAAAAAATTTAATAAAATAATAGTTAAAATAATAAAATAATATTTATTAATTTTGGAGGAAGAAAAGAAAAAAACTACTTTTTTGTTTGTATTTTCCACCTATCTCCTTGTGTTTTTACTCAAATTTTGATTGGGAGAGGTCATTGGATGCAGAATTAAATTCTGAATCCAATGAGTACCCACTCGACATACTTTTGATGGACCCCGCTATCCCAAAAACTACCTAAAAAATGTGATGATGACATCATCATCACGTTTTTCAGGTATTTCTTATTTTTGGGGTAGCACGACCCATCAAAATTATGCTGAGTGGGTACTCATTGGATACGGAATTTAATTCCGCATCCAATGAGCTCTCCCAATCGAAATTTGAGTAAAAACACGGGGAGATATGTCGAAAATATTAAAAAAAAAGTAGTTTTTTTTATGATACATATCCCCAAATTTATATTAAAAAAGTGTTTAAGACCTATACGGTATTTAAAATTTAAAGCAATTTCATTAGCTAACACATGATGAAGTGGAATTTGAGTTAAAGTTAAAAGGCCCATTTGGAGATGAAATTTCCTCTAATGTCTGTCAAGCTCTGCAATATGGCAGCATTCAACTGATGCTGCTCTTCCTAGGATTTAACCAAGCTTTTCATGGTGGCTGCAACCTCAGATGGTGTCCCCTCGAATCTCCTTCCATTGGACTCTATGTCATCATTTCCATTATAGAAATTTTATCCCATGACATCTTCTGCTCGCTCATAAAAATCCCGAGCATCATACCCATCATGGGTCCTCATGAATGAACCACCTCTTGCTTTACCACACTGTTCTTTCTAGAGTACTTCTCTTAGAAGTTGTCTATAATTTTGCAATGTGTTAGTAACAAATTTTTAGATGCATATCATTAATATAAAACCAAAACTACTTACCTTCCTCTTCTGGAAATTCATAAAACACAATTTTGCTCAAAACACAAATTTTTTGTCTCTTTCTTTTCATCCCTCTGACCGCTGATAATCTAGTGAAATATGCTGAAAACCTACTGAAAGACAGTCAAAAAATGCTTGAAAAATTACTAAGAGAATCCTTCAGAAAACCCAAATTTATTTAGGCCCAATTAGACCTCTTCCTAGCTATCTTTCCGATTCTTCGATGGTCAAAACACCTAGTTCATCGGTGGTCTATTCATTTATTTCTCTCCAGCATTTACACGGAAAACCAACTAAACTTACAATCTACATCAGTGAGACATTCGACTATTCATCGGGTGCACATTCCCTTGAGCAGCTGCAACGGCAGAAAGTGATCTTACAACGGTTTCCGCAGACATCTATTGGCGAGTTGCTCATCTATTTCCTTTCAGCGTGTCAGGCCTGTAGTGGTCTACCATTCCACAATTGTAGCCAATAATCCCATTGTAATTTCCACAGACCAAATCTTTGTCGGTGGTCAGGGCGGCATCCTATAGTGGCATCAGACACTTAGTCCTCTAGGTGTTCGCAACGGCGGTTTCCATAATCCCTAACTCTTTCGTAGCGTCGGCACTCCCGAGCACTTCATGCCACTGTATTTATGTTATCAAAACTCGGAACCACTATTCACTAAACACCTCGGCATTGGTGAGTGGAGAGACTAATGCATCGGTAGGATAGTTGTCTAAGCTTTCGCAACGGCGGGCGCTCGATCAACTAATTTCCACCAACGTCCATCGGCGGTCTCATCAACTAACTTCTGTCGATGATTTCAACACAACACTTAAACAAAATTTTGAAACTTTCTTCTTCTGTCAACGGTCGGAACCACTAACAACTGCTGCATCCGATGGTTAGTTCTCTAGTCACCCGCAACAGTGGCCCACAATATTCCTATGTCTTCCGTAGCTCATGACTTTGTCGGCGGTCGGAGCGACTAGGATTTTGCGGCATCGATGCTCAGATGCTCATCGGGTGATCAGTTCTTTATGTGGCCACAACGGTGGCACTTGAACCACTAATTCCGTCTACCATTGATCAGTAATGAATACCACTAACATGCTTCGATAGCCGACGAAGTCAACACTTAGAAAAATTTCATAAATTATACGCCATCGATGGTCAGAGGCTCTACCTGTCAGAAGCATAGTGGTCTAGCCATCCGCAACGACGACGCTTAATTAGCTAAGCATCGCTGATCCATCTATCTAAGTGTTTTGATGTGCCAATGGCCAAAACACTTAGAAAATTTTCCAAATTTCCTCCTCTGTCTCCCACCGCATCGGCCGTCAGATCAACTATCTGTTGAGTGGCCTTCCCACTAAGTGATTTGCTGCATCGGAAGAACTTGTCACTATGTTTTCTGATGAGCTGACATTCTGGCACTTGGAAAATTTTATGAATTTTCTTGTCTTCACCCATTCTCCTGGTTTCTTCTGGGAAATAGACAACCTACCTCTATTAACTGTTTCTCATGGCCCTCTAAGGCCTAAATGCTACAACATAAGCTCTGTCACTGCATCTTCATGGCCCATTCAAGTGCATGTTGCAACCAGAGCTCTGATACCACACTATAACATCCCCGACCCTCCGACGGGCGAAGATGACACTACTATACATCAAATCATCCAGGGATCTAGCCCCATGAACATGAACATACATATATGTAATTCTGAAGCATGATATTTAAAACATCAAGCATATTACAAGGCATAATCATTCATATACAAAACGGAAGAAAAACATATCATTCAATACTCATGCATATACAAATCAGCATTTAACATGAATATCATCATTCATCAATGATAAATATAATTGAAGACACAAGTTAGGAGAGAATACTTATCTTAATAAGAACTTGTTCCACAACCAGCTACATCGCTGTAAAGTTCCACCCAACCATAGGCCCGCGTGCTCCTCAATCTCTCATAAATGCTGCCACCCCCAAGACAGGCATGATTCCCCAAGGAATAAGGAACTAATAGTCTTACACATAGCCAAGGATAACAACACCACAAGGGTACATAGTTCATTCAAGCCAACATAGTTGGGTTTATCAGGCGAACAACAGATAAGCCAAGCCAACAAATTTGGGTTTATCAGGCCATCTAGAAGATGGAAAAGGCTAAATGCTAAGCTAGTGATCTCATTGAAGGGATACAAACACCAACACCAGAATGAGTTTGGCTTCTAGAACACCCACACACACCCAACACAAGGAAATCAGTCCCTTCTCTGCAACGCAGTCCCTCAGACCCTGATTTCCCTTCTAGTGCTATTCAGGAGTTGTGGTGAAGAAAGCTAGCTCAGTAGCTTTGTCTGTGTGGTTCTCAACCCACCAGGTTTATCAAGCACCTTAGGCCCTCATTCACCACTCTAATGTAGTCCGAGGACAAAACCACTACATGCAAGCAACCAAACAACTATTCAAGCTTTTACAGGGGAAAAACACAATCAACCAGAATGTAGGAACTCTCAATAATTCTTCAAGCAATACCACCATGAAAAGGGAAAACACAGCCAAGTAAAACGTGGGCAAACAACAACCCACAAATGACTATGAACCCACAGCACCCGATCCTCAATGCAACCAATTGAGGAATTGCATAGGTAGAAAAAAGGGAAAGAAAAACTCCCAACTATGCGTGATAGAAAAATATGCAACCCACAGAACTATTGGTGCCATTATAGCACAATTCAGCGATGGAAATAACATAACCATTATGCAGTCTGACAATGGTGGAAAAAGACACAAAACTCTACGTGAATAGAGGAAAGAATCGATCTGCAAGCCATCCAATCCATGAGGTAGAGGAGAACTGAACATATTCGCAGGCCAACAATCGGGTGAGGAAGAGGTGAACCGAACCCCCTAACAATGAATTCTTGATTCTTTTAACTCAGTCCGCATGAAGGTGAGTGAATAGCCATGATCAGGATAGTGGACAGGCCAAAATATGCATCCTGGAGAGAGTGTGAGTGTAGTTTTCTTTCTGCCAGCAAAACGATTCCCCAACTAACAATGGAATAACTAAGGTGGTGCTGAGAAAAAGAGAGTGGTGAGACATGGCTCTTCTCCCATGACTCAATGTTCAAAATTCCCCTTCCTTGTCCTTTGGAATCATGCCCCTTCTCAAATTAGTTGCAGTGAACATAGCTGGTTGGGTTATTTAATTAAAATGTGTGTTTACATGATCCCACAATTTAATATATGCAGTATGTCTCGATATACCGTTGGTGACCATTCCAATCTGAAACATAACATAACTAAATCAATGGTGGGGTCTTTTCCCTTAGCTCCTCACCATGATTATTTACAACATATGTATTAATGCAAACGGGGTCAAAACCGGGGTCTTACAGAAATGAATTTACATTATTATTCGGGAACTTACTTGCAATCGTCGACGCCTCTGTAAAAACAATTGAATCTTTTATTTGGTCTCTTCTGTTTGTTGAACTGTCAATGTAAGAAAAAACAGTTCCTCATTTTGTTTTTCCATGGTCTTCTGTAGCACCCTCAATGGGTTTGCAGACCCACTAATTTCATTATATTTCATCAATTTGGAGACCTCAAAATGTAAAGAGTGTTGAGATGGTGTTTCATAAAATGAATACCCTATCTGCAACAGAAATATATAAAACATTGCTTAGTCTATGAAGCAATAGTGTGCTCAAATAATTATATTAACAAAAATTGTCTATCATGATAGATTCATAGGATTACATCTAGGTTTATGTGATTCCTAGACGAGGGTGTGGTCTAATCAATAGCTAGGTGCTTACCCCCATTAGCCACTTGCAAAAAACTAGAGAACATTATCGCAATGAACACAATATGTAAAATCTAACAAACACATAACGAAAATAAACATGATGCTACATGTTTTATATGTTTACAATTTTGAAGTATCTAGAATGTGGAATTACATTTAGGTTTATAGGTTGGCTCAAGGCTCCAGTTGTAAGATCAAGACTTGGATACTTTCCCCTGTCATCAACTTGCAAACATGGTAGGAAAAATTATCATCATGAACACAAACATAAAAACGGAAAAATACATATAAAAATAAACATTATGCTACATGATATACATGTGTACGATTTTAAAGTATTTCAAATGGAGAATTACATTCATGTTTACCTATTGCAGCTGATCAATAGCTAGTTGAATTCCCTATTCAACACTCTGGATGGAAAATAGATAACATTATATAAACGAACTGAATATACTAATGAAAATACATAACAACAAATATGTTTGTCTATCCTAAATTTATTACATTGGCAATATGGATGTATACTTGTCTCCTTGATTCAGGTCTACTAACATCTACGGAGAGGGAGGTTTCCCTAAGAACCCTGCATAAAAAAACATACTAAAAATTACCTAACAAAACCAGAATGTTCACTAAAACAATTTTAAAACATAACATTTTGATGTATACCTGTTTACTCATGGATCGTGTACTCCTCTTACCTGCTACTGGGGTGATGAGCCCTCCATCACTTCTCTGCGAAGTCAGCAAAGGAAATTTATTAGAAAATTATAATTATATGCTAATGAAAAAATCCTATAGATGTTAAAATAATTAGTAAAAGGTTGGGTAAATTATTGGATGTACCAAAACCATACTAACCATGTTTGTATCTACACGATTCAAATTGTAATTAATAAGTAGTTATTTGCTAGCAACTATTGATTTAGTGGAACATACAAAGACATGGTTTCCTTCACGCGATTTGAACATGTAGTTGGGTTTATTAAGTGTAGACTCTAGTTGTGTACTATTTATAAACCCTACAATATTACCAGTTGTTTTTGTCCTTCCTTCAATGTACAATGTTGCTCCTTTATTTTGAGCTTTGTGTAGAACCTCCTGCAATGAACAATCCAAATGCACAATATAATAGAAATATTTTATCATAAAAGAGATTTTATTAATCGTGGGCCACTTTGAGGGGGAAACCACCTTTGAGCAAGCTCAATACAAAATAACTCTTCGATGCTTTCATTAGCCTCAACACATACTTATATACTAAGTCTAATCTAAATAACTATTATCCCCCATGAATGTGGGATAATGCAACATAATAACTAGACAACTTAACAACTATTACTTACTCCCCAAGAATGTGGGATAACACAACATATTAATGGGACAACTTACAAAGCATATGTGTCTGATAAAATATACTAAAAAAATAAAGAGGAGGGTTGACATGGGTTCTTAACATCCCCTCCCTCTTAAAAAAATCTTTGTCCTCAAAGCTTTAGATGTGGAAACTATTGCCGAATCTGAAGGAGCGGTTCCCATGTAGCATCCTCTAGTTGCATGTTGTGCCATTGAATTAAGACCTCTGTGATGGACCGAGAGCGAAGCTGATAAGTGCACTTATTGAGGATGGTCTCCGGATCTAAAATGATGGATCCTTCATTATCTCATTTTGGTAAAACAATTTGTGCTCTGATGTTGGTGCCAATCACTTCCTAAATGCGAGAAGAAGGAGGAAGTGCCAATTTATAAGGAACAGACCCAAGATTATGAAGAACTGTATATGGACTAGAGATCTTTGGAGCGAGCATTTGATTCCCTTTGAGTTTCAAGGAGGATTGGTTGTAAGGTTGCAGATGAAGAAAAGCTATGTCATTGACTTGAAAAGTGCACTCAGAATGGTGCTAATCGACTTGGTGTTTCATGCGGGTTATGGCCATGTGAAGATTGTCCTGCAGAAGGTGAACAATCTAATGTTGATGTCGAAGAACCATGTCAACAGCCTAAACTGGTGAACTGCTGGGGGTGTATGGAAGGAGTACTGGAGGTGTGTGACCATAAATTGCTTCATATGGAGTCATTTGAGATGCAGTATGGTAGGAAGTATTGTACCACCATTTAGCGAGAGGAAGCCACTTTTCCCATAGATGTTGTGCTTCAGAGGTAAAACAACAAAGATAAGTTTCCCAATAGTTGTTGATTACTTCATTCGGACCATCTCTTGGTGGGTGATAAACTGAACTCATATTCATTTTGGTGTTAGTAAGAAGAAAATGACTTGTGAAAGGTGCATTGTGGTCTGGGACAATGGAAGAAGGGATTTCAAGAAGAAGGAATATCTTGTCCATGAAAATTTGTGCAATTGAGGAGGTGGTATATGGAGGTCTGAGAGCACAAAAATGATGGTATTTGGAGAGCTGATCAACCACAACCAAGATTACAGTCTTCCCTCGATATTTAGGGATCCCTTGAATGAAATCCATTGAAATATATGTCCAATTCCTTGTAGGGATGGGCAAAGGTTCGAGCAATCCAGAAAGGAGTGTAGTTTCACCTTGGTGGCACTGAGAAGGTGCACATTAAGAAACCATTTGTTGAATTTCTTGTTTCATTCTCTTCCAAAAGATGTGACATCATGGCCTCTCATATGTTTTCATGAACCTATACTGCCCTGCTGATGGAGAAGCATGGAGTTCATAAAAGATTGCATGTTTAATATCTGTGCTCTGGGGAAGCACTAGATGACTCTTATATCTCAGAGAAGAGCCATCCCAATAGAAATGAGGTACCACAAAAGGGTTACTGGAAAATGGTTGGATGATTTCAGATAATGAGGAGTCATTGACATAGCCTTACCAAACATAGTATAACCAAGTTGGAATAGGCATAGCAATAGCTGAAAGAGAGACAGGGGCACCAAATGTGTGGGAAAGAGTATCCACCAAAATATTGTCCTTAGCCTTATTTTAATTGAGCTCATATTCATAAACCCTGAGTGTGCTAACCCATTTCTATTGTGTTGGGAATGAGACCCATTGTTCTAGGAAATATTTCAGACTCTAGTCATTAGTCTTGATGTAGCAAGGATTCTCGAAGAGGTATGGCCACCACTTATGTACTGTGTGCAAAATAGTCATCATTTCCTTCTCATATGTGGAGGTGGATAAATTATTTCCAGGAAGGGATTTACCAGTGAATGCCATGGTATGTTCATCTTTAAAGAGGACAACACCAAGTCCATTTTTGCAAGAATCACTCTCAAGAGTGAAGGGCTTCGAAAAATCAGGCATCTGAAGGGTGCATTGGAATGAAATATCCAAGGGAGTGTTTGAGACTACCGAAGGTTGCATCTGAATGAAATGGATCTGAGTGATGACACCATGTGAATTATTCTTAAGGATCATTTCCATGCAATGTGAACTAATGATGCTGAGAGACCCTGGTTGTAAGCCATTGAAGTTAGAGAAAGGATGTACAAAACAATCGACTTGTTTATCAATCTAAGGGTCAATAGGTGGCCATGGAATGTCGACCTAATCATCTACTCCATCCTGAGTAGCGTAAAAAATTTCAAGTGAAGGAGGAGAAGCGACATCCAAGAAATAGGGCTTGTGTTCAGCACATTGATGTCCTTGGGTGAATTTATCATCACAATTATAACAAAGTCCTTTTTCCCTATGTGCCCGCATCTCGTCTTCAGACAAATGCTTGATAGGAGTGGTTCTAGGAGTCAGAGGGATTGGATGTCTTTGGGGAACCATACTTTTGAATGGAACAAAAGTGGATTTGGGGCGTTGCTGAGCCCTAATCTTGTCCTCTGCCAACTTATCCAACCCTAGGATTTCCATCATTTTGTTGGGATAGAACATTGTAATGTCATATCGGATTGTATCCTTAAGACCACTGATAAAACAACTCCTTTAGAATGCATCAGAAAATCCTTTTGTGTGCTTGACTAAGTTCTGAAATTCTATCTGATACTCTCTCATAGTGCCAGTCTGGCGAATTTTGGTGAGTGCTCCTGTGAATTCATTAAAACCACTAGGCCCAAATCGGTGCAAAAAGAGTTGGCAAAAATCTGTCCATTAGGGCTCTTCATGATCCTTGATGTACCAATAGAACCATTGAAGGGCTTCACGTTCCAAATGAAATGATATAAGTGGGACTTTGGTGACATAAAAAGTGTTATGCATATTAAAGTATTGTTCTGCCTTGTGTATCTATCCACTTGGACCATCACCATTGAAGTAAGGGAATTCAATATTTGGCCCACAAAAGTTGCTGGAAGCAGAGAACCCAGTGCCTGCAGAAGACTCAGGCTGTTGCCAGTTGCTCATGGATGAATACTAAAGATGGAGGTTGAGAAATATTTGATCCAGATATTTGAGTTTGGTCTTGAGGGTGACAAGTTCTTCTTCCATTTGTTTATTTTCTCCTGCGCGGGGGACGACCATAAGCAAATTTTTTTTAATTTTTTGTTTTTATCGGAAATGGGTGGAAAAAAAAATAGAGAGGGTTTTAGAAACAGAAAATTTTGAGTTGGGAAAAATGTGAGTGGGTAACTAGTTTGTGGACACTTTTTGAGGGACAAGGAAACAAAAAATGTGAATTTCAGAAGTGGGGTGAAAGAAGGAGATGGAATTTTGGGCTTCGGGAAGTGGACTTGGGATAGGGTCCTCAATGAATGAAATATGTAGAATGGAATGACATGAGTTATAATGAATTTTCAAGAGAAACGGAGCTAAATCAAGGAATATATGGCTGATTTTTTATTTTGTTTTGTTTGTTTTTGTTCTTGTTTTTTTTTTCTCTGAAGAAATGATATGTGGCGGTGCTAAAAAGCTGTGCTTTATCAACTTGAATTGGAGTAAATGATCTGTGACAATTATGGATTTCTGCATGTTATCAACTGTAAATAGATATGGACCCTAGGTATATTCAGCTTCCTAATGGTTCAAAGGTAGTCACTCGGCCACCAAGGTTGTCTCAGGCTTGAGTATTGGGGAAATACCCCTCACTTCACGGTGCAAGTAAAACTGCTAACTGCTTGGCAAAAAATGACAGCTCTTTGGTTTTCCTCATGGATGGGAATCTACTCAATCTGGTGGGGGTCATTGCCCTTTTCGCTTGGCAGGTCCTCTCAATGGTCAGCTACTTCGGGGTTCTTGTGGTACTCCTCACAATGAGTTTTAGGGCTATGCCCAAGTACTTCTCACAGTTAAGAAGATAGGGTTTATTCCATGATCTGAATGAAAAATACCACTGCAAGAAGAAGAACTACTGCAATAATCATAGTGCCAGAAATAATGTGGCAAAAATTGCACCCAATGCTCAAAAACCCTTAATTAGTGCTAGGGTTTTCAGACAAAAACTTTTGTTTCCTCACCCAAAAATATAAAATATCCAGTTTACGGATCTCAATATATGTGATAAAAGCATTTGCAAATATTCAGTATCTTTTTTTCAAAAGAAAAAGAGGTGTTCCAACTTGATATTATGTAGTGAATAAAAGGTAACTTTTACATAGTCCATTAACAAGTGGATATCATAACTATAAATAAAAACCTCATCAGGACGGATGGAACCCACAATCCTAAGATGAATGAAGTAGCAATACCACATGGATAACATAAGGAGCCCAAACTACTTATCCAAGGAGGCATCAAGGGTGGACAAAACAAACTCCTGATGGGATGAAAACAAACTCTATATCCACAGATAAAACAAGAAAGATGCTTATGTATCCCATGGTATAAAAAAACAAAAAAGACTATTCTGCACAGATCAAAAGGCTCTTAAATTAATTGTATCATGCCTTCCTCAATGATTTCTCCTTCTAAAATTTACGAGAAGGAGAGGAGGCTAGAGTTCATTTTCAATGCTTCCTTGGATAAACGATCTGCACTCATATTGTTCTCCCTATAGACATGGATAAAGTAATATAAACAAATTTATGATGTCGGTGGTATAGCATATATGCCAGATATCCGAAGAAACACATTACTTTCTCTAACCTCTTTAGATGAGTTCACATTCTTAGAACTTCTAACACTACACTGACCTGATCACACAACTTCTAGGTCAGTTCTCCAATCTACATTGGTCCAATTATTCATTTTCTTGGCCACTCCTCTCTCCTTAATATACACATGTAGGATTACACATAACTTAGAGAAACTTCCGACTCATCACAACAAACTCCCGTTCGAATCTTCTTCTGATAGCCATTATGGTTTTGAGGCTGTATCAGTTGCATCTGAATCCATTGTTTAGGGTTGAATGGAATGGAATTCTTTATCTTTAGGGTTCAATTCAATGGAATTATTCATGCATTGAATGGAAAACTTCCATCATTTAGGGTTACAACCAAACTTTTAGAGGTATATGAGAGATAACAATAGACATATAATAGGGAAATTAGGGTTTGTAGGTTTTGGCAGAAATGAACAATGTAGTCCTGAGTTTGTAGATCTAAGGTGCAAGGATATGCTATAAATGAGAAAAGATAGAGGATATACAAAGGAAATGTAGACCTAAAATGGTCATGGAATAATTGTTTGAATTATACTACAATGTCCATTCCACACCCTAGCTAGCCTATGGGATCACTAAGGTGGAAAATTATGTATATAATTATAAGGACAATTTCTATAACTGAAAGGAAAGGATAGGATTTTCAAAGTTTACCACTATTAAAATTTTATGTTGGATCAATTATTTGAAAAACACAATACCTACTTATGAAACACATGGAGAAAACATTCCTTCCTTGGACATCAATCCCTCATAATTCCATCCCTCCAATGTTATTCATCAACCAAACTAGCTTTTCAAATCTGAAACATGCATAAGTGTGGCCTTGAATTAGAACACATTTTCAAAATTTCACTAGAAACCATTCAAATACAGATTTTGCTAGTCAATTTCCCTTTATAGTCCACCAAGGTTACTTCCATAATTCTCTAAGAATTGTTATATAAGGTCGCAAGACAATTTCTTTTAAAGTTGGTCAAAGATACCCAAGACTGTTGGTTTAGTGTCTAAAGGAATGTCCTTAAACTATTATGTTAAGTGTTCCCAAAAGTTGAGTCACCATTGTTGTAGGTGACAGTCAATCCAAGCCCTTAAATGACCTCCATTTTCTAAATATTTGAGGTTAGTTACCCATATTTTTTGACACTGCTACGATAAATAAGCACACCTTCATATTGACCTCAAATTGTTATCCCAAAACTTTAACATTACCTCTTGGTACCTCTCTCCAAATGTGATAGATCTAAAGGATTGATGATGTAGGTTGGTAGATAAAAAGGGATACTAAAACTTAGTGCCATTGGATTTCTTCAAAAGGGCCTTGTTTTCATTATCAATGCATGAAAGGGAAGATCTTTTATGTTTTAAAAGAGCATGGGTGTTCTTGCTTTTCCTTAGGATTCTTGCCATATGGGAAAGTCATTTATTCCTTATACAGAACTTTGCAACTTTTAGATTTCAATTTTTATCTTTCTACATGCTTAGGCATCCATTTTTCTAAATTGTTGAAGAACACTAAAAAGAGTGAAAGCAATGATTTGGAGAATCCACTACGTGCATCTGGAGATTAGTTTGGAAAATTGTGTGCATGGGTTTTGTGGGAAATCTTGGATACTTAAGCCAAGTGCCTTCATAATTCACCATAAATTCTCATGTATGACATGGCATGCATTTTCCTGAGCCACTTTATAGAGATATTTAGTCTATTTTTCTACATAGATTTCAGTTTTAAGCTAAAAGAGGCAATTTTATCAGTTTCTGTGCATACATTTAAGCTTATGGAAGTATCCTAAAAGAGGATCTCCACTATACAGAATAGACTATATCAGATGCATCTAAAGTAGTGTCATAACATCTAATTTCAAAATAGAATAATAATGTTGTAGACAAACCCTACTCCTTCTCTCTTAAATGAAATAAAAATAGAATACTTAAGCCCTACCCTAGAGCATTAATGAATGTTAATGGTCAAAAGGAATGGGGAATAAAATAGGACATAAAACCTCATCATTCTTATGTCGTGTAGACATTTACTTCAACTATTGGTACAAAGGAGGTGGCATCCAGGCATTTTACTAGTACCAAACTTGCTCATATGAGCTTTAAGTTATTCATTAAGAATAATTCTTACAAACTTAAAATTAATTTTTTTAAGCGTTAGAAAAATTGTGCTAATATCTTTTTTCTAATTTTTTTTTAAACATCTTGTGGTTACACTTGCTAGTTTCACACGTAAACTATGTTACAATGAAATGTAAATAGAGTGTAAGCCTTGGACAATGGACTTATATTAAAAGCAATGAGATGTTCTAGAATATTAAAAAATTATAAGGAACTTTATAAATCTAATATTTTCTAGTGAATTCTAAGCAAATAAAATTTCAATATTTTTTTCAACTTCAATTGGAAAATGGAGTTATTAAGATAGGAACCACTCTCTTATTCTTTCTTAGAAGGCTTGGAAAGATTGTAATGTAACTACAAGGGATGCATAGTTTATCTAAAGGTCACTCCAAGTATCCTCTATGCTTTTCAACATCTCTCATGTATTTTATGTCTAATAAGGGGAACCTTGAACTCTATATTACACTAGTGGGAATATACCATGGGGCCTCCCAATTAACCTTTATTAAATTGTGTAAGAAAATAAATACCAAAACATAATCTAAAGCATAGGAAACAACAGTGGCTCACACAAGGTACACATTATAAATTTACCTTGAAACCCTTAAACATGGTTATTTTGATAGAAACATATTATTCCATCGTGTGTACAAAGAATGAATCAATATTTACATATAGGAAATTTGAATGACTTAGGAAGAAAATTCGAAATTCTCACTAGTGAATGAAAACCTAGTTAGGGCTTAACTAGAGCTAAAATTCCCTTAATTAGACATCTAATTTGCTGACATCCAACTTAATTTGGTTATTACCAATTACAACCAAATGCATTCTAGGAATCTTTGTCCTATGACAAATATTGCTTGTAATTGGTAAATGGATTAGAAATATTTGTCCTGTGGAAAATATTACTTTTTAGAAAGGTTTATACCTTTTTTACAGCACTATGGGAAATTCTGGGTCTGTTTGTGGCCACAAGAAACCCTAAAACAACATTTATTTCTAATTCTGGGCTGAATGTGGTCAAAGATAGCATTCATACCTAATTCTAGGCTGAGTGAGCTTCATTACTTCTTGGTATATGTGTAAGCTTATTCAAGTTATGGGTTATGCTTATTCCTTCTTAGTTATGTTTGTTTAGTATTATACCATATTGGTTCTAACATTCTAGTTAATGAATATTATATTAGAACCATTTCCATTATATTGGTAACATATGAAATTACAATACTAGTATAACCCCATGTGATTGGCTCTTTTCCTATGATATTGATATCAGAAGCAAGAGGTTAGCTTTTTCCGAACCATGTACACATGTAATGACTCTAATATAAGGATATCATGTTCTATACATTGTATACGTTGTTTCCCTAATATAAAAATATAGTATATACTCCTAATATGTGTAATTTAAATGTTATTATATTCCTATGGTATCCATAGGAATACTAAATCATACACTACCCAATTAGAGAGATAAGGCTAGGTAGAGAATTCATGGTAGATTCTGTATGTCATGATTTATCACAAATTTTAACATCACAGTACTAATGGAAAAGCTAATGGCAATGGTTGATGACAAATATCCTAAGCTATACAATTTTCCCTTTGAGTTTTTAAAATCCACATATAATTGTGTTGGGGCCGACCTATTAAGAGTTTACAAATAATTTATCCAAAAGAAGTCCCTTAGACTGACCACTTCTCAAATAGGGAGGTTTCATCCAATTAATCCCCAAAGGAGAGGATATTGCAATGATTACTAGTAGACAACAAATTCACATTTCCAATGTTTCCTACAAAATTGAACTACATCCAACCTTATATTATTTCACCTAAGCAAACTTGTTTCATTCAAGGTCGGTTTATCCTTGATGCTACAGTTGTTTCTTGGGAGGGTATGAAATGGGACAAGAACCAAAGGTTTACAATTTTGTTCATAAAGTTGGATTTTGAAAGAGCCTATGAACAAGTAGATTGGTCAACTATTCTAGCAATGCTTCGAGCTCTATTTTGGTCAATTTTTTTATCTGGATGGTGGGATGTTTAATTCATAAATGCTTCAAAACTCCTGTATATCAATCAAGATAAATCTAAGGGAGGTGAATTGTTCAAGTCAATTAGACAATGCTAACCCTTGGCCCAGCCATATATATGATGGCCAAAAAATCCCTTGGCTATCTCTTGCATCATATATCTTATCAAGGTTTTATAAAAGGTATATTTTCCCTAGGCCCCACATTGGTCAAATGGTTAATGGTAATTTTTCCAACAACTATTAGCCTACTATATTGGTAGACAAGAGTTAGCGGGGAACACCCTAGATTGCATTATTGATAAAATTATCACTAGTTAAAAAATAGAAATCACCTAGCTGAGATTTCAATGGAACTTGGAATTGCTACCACTATCACCATGGGAACAATTCCTATCATTAGGCCATCCTATCACTAGCACAAGGGGCCTTCCCTAAGGGCAAACTAAGGCCTAGAATGATGATAATATGGGATAACTAAATACTTAGCATAGGTCTTATTTATAAAAACTACTTTTTAAGGTGTATTTGTAGTAGCTAATGCAAATTTATAAAAGTTGATAATGGACTATGTAAAATATGCTTTACAACTTTGGCTTCTAGACTAAAGAATGGATATAATTTTTAAGATGCATCATGACAATTTTCAGATATAATGTGGAGTCCATACAATAAATTAATTTTAAGGTGTTGAAATGAATGACCAAAGTCAAAATTGGGGAACTAGGCACAATCAAGACAAATAATAAATATATCATGTTAAGAGTGAAATTGACCCAAAATACTTGGGAAAAGCCAAAGTTCATAGGATCCTTTTACATCAATACATCAAAGGTAAACATCCTCTCTATAATCAGCTAGATTGAACCATAAATATCACCAACACATAGCATAAACTATCATCACAACACTCATATAACAAGGTACAAAATAATCATCACCAACTCATGCTACATCCATCATAAAACAAGTAGATATCTTGAGATCTAAAGGGGAAGAAGGTGCAATAATATCCAAATCATGCAACATGAAATTTCTCTAAGCACCACAAACTCACCCCATAGCTATACATTTTAATAAAGATCAAATATTGGGATAGTTGGAAGGAACCATAAGGGAAGTGTCAGGGAAACATATGCACTATAAGCCCCTATATCTGCCACAATCCTGTAATACCCTTCCTCATGTGGAAGTAAATAATACTGACTAATATCACATGGTAATGCAACATGGCATAGATACAAAACCCCATATGCAACCTGCCTAAGCAGGGTCTTCAACTGAATAAGATACCTCATGATAAATCAGGAGTGATAGATTTTATTGAGGTTTTTAATGAGGCCTTGAGTTTAAAGCTTTAAATGGCCAAAATATAGTGTCATAATTTATCGCAAGATGAAATCCCTAACTTACCAGCCAAGAGTGGAACTATATTAAACCTGGGTAGGTTTTTATTTTCTCAAGGCCACAATTTGCTTTTAAAGACTCTAAAAAATCCCTCTAAGATGTAGTGCTACAACATATAGATATGAAGGTGAACAAATGGATTTATTTGAATCTATTTTTAACATCCAATTTTCAAAATTGTTCAAGGTTATAGCTTCTACTCAGGCCTATTATTCATCTTGTCAGGTCCTACTAGTGCAACCTATCATTAGTTGAAGAAGCTCCTAGAAGACTTGATCTAGTCAATCCTATAGGGAAAGAAGGGTTTCCATTGAGTTAATTGGGGGATTTTTAGCAATCGAAATAAATGGGGTGGTTTGGAGATGATCGAATCATCTCTTCAAGCCCAAAGCTATGCACCAAGTGGGTAATCAAAATTTTGGAAGACAAATAGAAATTTAAAATGCCCACAAAATGCCCCTATGCAACTGTACTTTTAGAGGGCCCCCATTTGGAAAAAAGTGTTGGAATAATCTCGACCTCCAAATATTTTGTCATTGACTCCAATGAAGGTTGATATCCAGGGCACATTTATATAAGCCTCCAAAAACCTATGATGAGTAGCTGAACCAATGTATCTCACTGCCATGTAAAATATGAGGACCTCCACAGAGAACCTAACCAATGTGAGTTCTATAACACCTGAGTATAGTATCGCAAACCTAAAATGTAACCCTCAAACCCAAACATTGAACCTATTTTGTAACCCCCAAACCTTCAACAAATATGAGTAAAATTAGAGATATAATAGGTATGACATAAACTCGCCAATTTAGGAGGCATTATGTGCCTATATTTATAGATTGCAACAAATTCAGTTCCTACTCAATGGAGGAAGAGTCCACAGTTTAGAACGAAAAGTAGGCGGAATCCACAATTCGCTCAATGATGAGAGGTAGAGTCCATAGTGCACATGATGAGAGAAACTTCGCTTCCTACCCAAAGGAGGCAGAGTCCACAATTTACCACCAAAAGGAGGCAGAGTCCACAATTCGCTCAGGGATGAGAGGTAGAATTTGTAGTCTAGGTGATGGGGGGTAGTGTCCAATACAGTTTTCTCAGTGCCGAGGGGAGGCACAGTTCAGCTCAATTCATCTCATAGTCCACTCAACGGTGATAGGAGGCATAGTTCAGCTCAGTTCACAACGATAGAGTGAGGTAAGGTATGCCCACATTTTTGTTTTTTGTTTTTCATTTTGCATTTTGTTTTAATTAATAGTTTCAGTTTTAATTTTTATATTTTTAATATTTAAAAAATATATATTTATTAGTAACACCTAATATATATAACCATTATAACCATAATACATTATAGCCATTGATATTTAATATTTAAAAATATTTAATATCTAATTACTAACACCTAATAACTAACCCTTAATCCCTATAATTACATCAAATACTTCAACTCTAATTCTATAACCTCTAATAAGTAATAACCATCATAACCCTTAATGTTGAAAGTTTTATTCATCATCATCCATTAACCATTAACCCCTAAAAACAATTAATACTTAATCCATTTAGCTATTAACCCCTAAACCATCTAATACTTCAAATATAAATTATATGAACCTTGTCATATAATCTCTATGTCTTATAACCACTACCATCTACGACCATTTATAGAATGAATTGGAGTAACCTTTCTTTTGCATTCATTAAAAATCTATTTTTCAATTGCTATGAATTTAAATAAGTATTAATGGACTAATGATATAAATAATGAATATGATGACGATCAACATGATGATGATCATCATGATGTTGATGATGATAATGATGATGATGATTATGGTGGTGGTGGTGATGATGATGATGATGACAATAACCATCATCACCATCGTCTTCATCATGTTGATCATAATCGCCTTCATCATCATGATCCTCATCATCATCATCATCATCATGAAGATCATCATCAACGGCATCATCATCATCATCGAATTCGTCTTCATCATCATGACCCTCATCATCATCAGCATCATCGTCGTCATCATTGTCATCATCATCATCATCATGGTAATGCCGATGATGATGATGATGGCAATGATGATGATCACCATCATCTTCATCATCATCATCATCATCATCATGTTGATTGTCATCATCTTCATCATCATGATCATCATCATCATAACGATCATCACCATCATCTTCATCATGTTGATCACCATCGCCTTCATCATCATGATCCTCATCATCATCGTCATTTTGATCAAAAGCATGATGAATATCATCATCATCATCATCATCATCATAATCATCATCGTTTCCCTCATCATCGTCATCTTGCGACTACGGATTGTCGGATGATGACGGTGATGATGATGATGATGGCAATTATAATGATCACCATCATCACCATCATCTTTATCATTGTCTTCATCATCATTACCCTCATCATCATCACCATTATCACCATCATATTCATCATCATCATAATGTTGATCATCATCGTCTTCATCATCATCATCATCATCATCATCATCATCATCATATTCATCACCATCATCACCATCATCAACGTGCTTGTCACATTGGAGCACCATGACCCAATTTTCACAAAATGTTTATCCATTTAGTGTCCAATAAAAACATATTTTCTAATTTTATCCATTTAATAAGGTAAGATGGTTGTATATTTTAACATTCTTGATATTCAAATGTTACAATGATTTTACAATACTTTTTCCTATATGTTAATAATCATCGACCTTCTAATATATTTATTATTAATCTTCGAATATCTAAAATTATTAAAAAATATTTCACAAAATAAACATTTAATATAAAAAGTTAACAAATAATACTTTGATTAAAAATTTTATGTTTATTTTCACAAAATTGGTCATTGCTATTATATTTACTTTGAAATTGAGAATGATCATATTATTCATACAATATATCTTAAATTTTTACTTTCTAATAACTTTTGACTTTGTCATAAAGTCACTTTTATCTTAATAATAAAAAATGTCAAAAAATAAAAATCTAATTTCAATGTCATACTAGACATAAGGAAGATAAGCCACTTAGTGGCCAATATGTCTATAAGAGCATGCATTTTTGAATTGTCTTATTGATGAAGTCTCATGATTGGATTTTTGTCCATGGAGAAGATCAATGCTACATCTAATTATCACGATGATGAAGACGATGGTGATCAACATGATGAAGATGATGGTGATGATGATGATGATGATTATGATGATGATGATGAGGGTCATGATGATGATGATGATGAGGGTGATGATGATGATAATGATGATTATCATCATCATCATCATCACGAACATCATGTTGGTGATGATGATGAACATGATGATGAGGGTCAAGATGATGAAGACGATGATGATCATGATGACGATGGTGATGTGGATGGTGATGATGATGATGATGATGATGATAATGATGATGATCATGATGATGATGATGATGATGAAGACGATAATAATAAACATCATGATGATGATGAGGATGTTGATCATGATGATGATTATCATGCGGATGAAGACGACAACAATGATGATGATGATCATCATCATCATCAATATGATGAATACAATGATGACGACGATGACGACGATGACGATGATGATGATGACGACGACGGTGATGATGATGATGATGATGATGATGATGATGATGATCAAGATGATGACGACGATGACGACGATGATGATGATGTTGTTGATGATGATGATGATTATGATGTTGATGATGACGATCAAAATGATGATGATGATGACTATGGTGATGATTATCATCATCATCATCATCATCATCATCATGAAGATGATGGTCATGATGTTGATGAAGACGATGATGACGATGATGATGAAGGTGATGATAATGATAAATGTGATCATTACGATTATGATGATGATGGTACCTGATTATGATTATGATGATGATGATGATCATGATGTCACTCTTGATCTTAATGATGATGATCATGATAATCATGATGATGATGATAATTATGATTTTAGTGCTACTGCTACTGATGATGATGATAAACATGATGATGATGATGATGAAGATGATGGTGATGGTGATGATGTCAGTAACTCTTTTTAAAAAAAATAAGATAAAAGAATAGGTCTAATTAAATATTTACCTTTCAATATATTCTTTTGTCTTCTTCATCCATGTCATTCATATGATGAAGACGATGACGATGATGATGTTGATGATGATGATGCTTATGATGCTGATGACGAAAATGAAAATGATGATGATGACGATGATGATGACAAAGATGATGATGATGGTGAGGATTGTCATGATGGTGATGAAGACAATGATGACAATGATGACAATGATGATGAAGATGATGATAATGATAAGTGTGATCATTATGATTATGATGATTATGATGATGATGGTACATGATTATGATTATGATGATTATGATGATGATGATGAGATTCATGATGATGATGACACTCTTGATGATGATGATGATGATGATAATGACGATGTTGGTGCTGACGATGATGATAATGATG
The DNA here is from genome assembly GCA_001517045.1 of Pseudotsuga menziesii. Classification (NCBI taxonomy): domain Eukaryota; kingdom Viridiplantae; phylum Streptophyta; class Pinopsida; order Pinales; family Pinaceae; genus Pseudotsuga; species Pseudotsuga menziesii. The sequence continues at coordinate 89,369 of LPNX010055666.1, forward strand.
ATAGTGACGATGTTGATCAACATGATGATGATGATGAAGATGATGGTGATGATGATGATGACAATGATGATGATGATGATGGTGATGATGGTGATGATGATAACGATAAGCATGATCATTATGATTATGATGATTATGATGATGATGGTACTTGATTATGATTATGATGATTATGATGATGTTGATGAGGGTCATGATGATGATGATAATGATTATGATCATGCTGATGCTCTTGATGATGATGATGATGATGATGATGATGATAATGATGATCTTGGTGCTGACATTGATGATGATAATGATAGTGAAGATGATGATCAACATGATGATGGTGATGATGATGATGTTAGTAACTCTTTTTAAAATTTATAAGATAAAATAATAGGTCTAATTAAATATTTATCTTTCAATATATTTCATCATCTTCTTCATCCATGTCATCATCTTCTTCATCCAAGTCATTATCCATATCATTAGATCCAAAGTCAACATTGTAAGGATTGGCCATATCATCACCGTAATCTAAGTCAGTTATGCTCATCATGTCATAAACGGTATAATATTAATGGGAATTGTCTACTACATCATCTAATTCAACTATTTCTTGGACATCTTCTGTTGGATCATCATCATTACCTAACTCATGTTGATCATGCTCTTCATCATCATCTTCTTCTTCTAGAGAACCTTCTTCATTACCATTGTCTACGTTATACTTTACTGGCCTTCCCCTTAGATCATGTCTAACAACAAATGACCATCCTACTTTACATGGAACCTACAAGTAAAATACCTGTTCACATTGGCTTAGAAGAACATAGGGCTTCATTCCTTGCTCAAACAACCTTGTATTATTTACCATGGAAAATCCATTATCATGTTCAATAATAGTTCTATCAGGATCATGTTGATTCAATCATAACCTGTACCATTTGACAACAAATAAAACTACCTTGAAGGATTTAAATTCACACTATAGAATATCTTCCAAATACCCATAGTATCAATTTTCTGAGAGTTCTGGATGTCTGTCACTTCTAGATGAAACATTGGTCACCTCAAAGACTGCAGATTTCCCACAATATGATGTTTTCTTTGTTTCATCTATTTTTTTGATGCGATATCTACAACCATTGCATACCATAGCCTTATGGTCTTTTACTTGGAACAAGCAATACATGAAAACATTACGCAATGATTCAATAGTTATGCAACAACACATGGAAAAGAACAACATGTGCATTAAAATCTAATTTGAAAAATAAAATATTTTGAGTGATTGATTAATATACTTGCCATTTTATCTTATAAACCATATGCTAAATCGATTTCCCCTTCTGTAAGATTTCTATATCCATTGTGATACGCTGCTTTTACCAATGAAGCCAAACCTTCCCATGATATTCCATGACTCGATTGTTCGCATCGTTTAATACATACCTTCATCCAGTGAAGATTGTTTGTGATTTATAAATGAATTGCATCCCATTCTCGACCAACTTCTTGATGACAATAATCATTAAAATGAAAGACAGGTGTAAATTTCCTTAACAAAGTATATTCTCTTAATTGATGCAATAAGTAGAAACTGAACGATATAATAAACATCCACTAGCTAATAATTACCTTTCACCTTCCTCGATCTACATTTCCCTTTCAGTTTCTCCCCTTCAAATTTGTTATTGGAGTCTAGATAAAAAATGCAATGTAAATTGAGCTTTGATGCTAAAAAAGGAAGATATTCACTGACATACAACATGTTTTGGTATACCGTATATCCTTCCATCATAGAACCCTTAACATGTTCTCATTTTCTCACCAAGCCCTTCATAAATTGCAAGTTCCTCTCAACCATCTAGATGGACCTTGAGTGCATAGGTCCACACAACTCAGTCTCCTCAACTTGGTGTATGAGGTAGTGTTCTTGTGCATTGAAAAATGATGAAGGTAGATGCTTCTGCATTTCACACATGAGATGAGAAATTTCTTCCTCCAATACTTTATACTTCTTTATGGATTTGTTTATATGTCAACAATATACAAGTGATACAAACCAATAGTGATATTTAACAAAAAAAAATATTAAATTACATATCATGGAATAGTGCACAAAAAAATAAATACAAATTATACGGAGAATTAAAGAAATACTAAGCACATGCAACTAATCACTACTTACCTCATGTATTTACCAAGATTATATATAACTTGTTTGACATTGTTGTCAAAGTTCTCTAGGAGACAAAGATGTATAACATACTGTATCAATATACAAACCACACCATTTATTAAACAAAGAGCAAAAATGAAAAAAAATATATTTAATAAAATGAAAAAAAATAAATTATATGGACATAACAATAATAATTACCTTGATGAAGACGTCTCAATCATGTGTTTTGACCCCGCAAAATCACCTTTTTCGTTATGCTATTCTTCAAATTTGCACAAAATCTAGTGGGCAATTTAATTTTCCACATTACTTCTTTGACAAAATTGCTTTGGTGCTCCGTAAACATCCATGGAATTGAGTTTATATAAACTTGGTATCCGTTGCTATGAAATTGGATGATGTCTTTCATTGCATGGTTTATTTCTTGAATGTCTTGGCAAGCTTTCACAATTTTATCTTTCTCCCTCCTTAGCTCCAGTAGTCGCCATAATGTTTTAGTCACATTCTTTCCAATATGCATTGTATCAAAGAAATGCGCAATTTTTAGGCACTCATAGTAGGGAAACATGATAAATTTTCATTCCTCGTGGAATCTCATTAATGCCTTCATGATCATGACGGACTGTTAGAATAATAAACTCATAGTTACCTACCTTAAACATTAATTAAATCATTTTTTTCTTATTACCTAGTCTACTAGATTCCACTCTATGCTAGTTGCCTTCTACATGTCCTAGAAGCCAACACATGCCAAAACTGAGTCATGGAGTGCTTGGGAAACTTCCTGGAAACCCATTTTAGCATGTATTTTTAATCCCAGATCCTCCAAAGTGTATATCTTCTTTTTTTGAAAAGCTGTCTATTTTATTGAGAATTAAGGCAAAAGGAAAAGCTAGACTAGGTGTAGTTGAATTATTTTTTTCCCACATCATCCTCCCTCCTTTTATCCTAATAAAAGTATGTATGATTTTTCTTTCCATCCCTCATTATCTTTCCTACTTGACTTAGCCAATTTGTGAGCATCTCAATGGATTTGGAAACTGCTTTATGCACCTATGGGGGATTTGACTAGATTTAGTAAGCCTACCCTTTTACCTTTTCGAATGGCATCCTTATGAATTCGAATATCTCATGTAATTATATATTGCAATAGCCTATTACTTCATAATGTTTTCTAGTGTACACTTATTCAATACAGATTAGTGTTATGCTCCAATTCCAGTCTCCTTTGATGTTAATTTTGCATGTTTGATTAGCAATTTTGTGATTGTAATTGTTCTATCTATTGGGTTAAATTTACACATGGTATCATAGCCTTTGTATATTTATTTCTCTCTTTCCATATTTCTATTGTAGGTTCAACATCTTGGCTAGGAACATATTCTGCTGATTGAAGGGCATAGTTTCTGAGCTATGGACCAATCTCAGAAGATCATCTTGACTCCATTCAATTTATTTGAGTGGAAAGCTGAGATGGAGATATTGTTGAGAGAGAAATGTCTCTACAGGGTTACTATGGAAACTGAGGCAGATCCTAATGCAGCTGTAGAGAAAATCAAATTGCAAAACAAGAGGGATAAGGCCTATGGTCTTTTGTTTCTAAGCATTTCAAGAGATCTCCTCTTCCATCTTGATGGATTGAAATCACCTAATGAAATGTTGAAGAATCTTGTATATATTTTTGGTAATACAGATGATATGAGAGGACATAAAATCGAGAATGAGCTGATCTCCTTGAGTCCCAGTAGCTTTGAATCCTTGTAACTCTATTTTTCCAAGTTTAAAGCCCTTGTTTTGCACCTAAAATAGTATGGGATCGAAAATAAGGAAGAGAAAATAGTTTTGTACATACTTTCGAGGATTGGCCCTATCTATTTAGTGTTTTTTTTTACCTTCCATGCGACCAAGTTGACAGCTCGAGCCTGGAATATGCATAAGCTTGCAGATTTCATGGAATCCCTCACACAGGAACAAGATAAGTTGGTGATGATGGGCACCATAAAACCTTCCAAAGACAAAGATTTGGTTGTTGGAGATTCAAAGGTGGATTCAAAAAGCAAGAAAAAATATAAAAGGCCACCTAAGAAAAAGAGAGACAAGAACAAGTCTCAATAGGAGCCCCAAGATTCCAAGAAGAACTTCCAGAAGAAGAAGAACAAAGGAGAAATGAGCAAGTGTGCATACTGCAGTAAGTGCTATCATATTGAGAGCTCTTATATGAAGAATAAAATTGACATTTTGACCCAAATCCTGGAGAAGAATAACATCTCCCTTCCTGATTGCTCAAAGAAGAGGGAAGGAGGATCAAATTCAGAGGACAGAAAGAGAGTACATGCCTTGATTTTTGGCACATCAAGCTCAGCTAGCTTCATCATAGACTTTGGAGCTTCTAGACATATGGTTTTGACAAAAGAGGCATTCTTCTCTTTTAACATGTTGAAATGTACACCAATAGTTTTGGGAGATGACTCTTTCACTGACAGTTTGGAGAAAGGAAGGATTGAGATTGACCATGGTAAGTTCAATAATGTGTTGTGTGTTCCATGTCTTGCCTCTAATCTCTTGTCAGTGTATCAAATGACTCGCACTGGGTCTCCAAAGAAGGTCATATTCTCCCCTGATGATGTTGAAATCACTGAGATTTCGAATGGTAAAGTCATAGAAAAAGGTGTTGTTGATCACACTTCTAAGGTATACATGTTTTCCCATTTTATACCCTACTCAAACCCCTCTTCTCTTCTGATCCATGCTAATGAGGAAATCAAGCTTTGGAATGAAATATTTGGCCATATTAACTACAAGTATCTTTCTGATTTGATTGAAAAATATATGGTCATAGGGTTACCAAAGATCAAGTTTTCCAAGGGAGTCTGTCAAGGTTGTATCCTAGGAAAACACCCAGAGCACAAATTTGAGAGAGTTAGTCATGAGAGAACCTCTGCACCTCTTGAGTTGATCCATAGTGACATTGCTGGTCCATTTCCTCATATGTCCATGAGTCAAGCCAAATATGTGATGACCTTCATAGATGAATTTTCTGGGTATTGTTGGGTTTACTTCCTAAAGCATAAGTCTGAAGTTTTTAAAGCTTTGGTTGAAAACCAGTCTGGGAGGAAACTCAAGATCCTTGGATCTGAAAATGGTGGTTAGTATGTCAAGTCTAAGTTCATTTAGTATTGTAAATATTCAGGTATTTAGATGCAACATTCGATCCCTTACACACCACAGCAAAATGGTGTTGTTGAGAGAAAGAACAGGTCACTGAACGAGATGGCAACCTGCATGATGGAGGCTAATAATTTTCCAACAAAGTTTTGGGCCAAGGATATAAAATGTGCATACTACATCCATAATAGGGTTCCTCATAATCATCTTGATGGTATGACTCCTTTTGAAGCTTGGAGTGGGCACAAGGCAGATGTGACCCATTTCAGGATTTTTGGCTCAAAGGCTTGGGCTAGAATTCCAACTGAAAAGAGAAAGGATTTGCAGCCCCAAAGCCAAGAGTACCTATTTGTTGGGTATTATGAAGATTCAAAAGGATACAAGCTGATAAACTTGAGCAGTAACAAATCTTTCATTGAAAGAAGTGTTCAGTTCCAAGAATATCCTTTAGTAGCAGTTGAAGTTGGAGAGTCTTCTTCACCGCCAGATCCATTGATTGTAAGTGGAGAGACTAATGAGTTTGATGATTCTGATATGTCTGATAATGATGATTTTATTGTAGATATTTATAGTCCTACAAGACCAAAATCAGCAGCAAGACCATTCATGCAGCTAGGGACACTAGGAGGACTACATCTCAGTTTGAGAGTGCCCTTTGTATGAAAGATCATTTATTTGCTGAGAAATTATATATGATGGTTGAATTAGAAACATAGACATATGAATATGCAGCACATGATACAATATGGTAAACATCCATGAAAGAAGAATTCAACTCGCTGCAGAAGAACAACACTTGGGAACTAGTTGATCTTCCCCCAGGGAGGAAGCTAGTTCAATGTAAGTGGGTTTTCAAGACTAAGTTTGCTGCTGATGGTTCACCTATGAAATATAAGGGAATATTGGTATACAAGGGCTACTCATAAGTACATGGTGTTGACTACAATGAAACCTTTTGCACCAGTGGCAAAGATGGACTCCATAAGGCTAGCTTTAGCCATTGCAGCTTTGAAGCAGTGGGATGTACATCACATGGATGTGAAGTGTGATTTCCTCAATGGAGATATCACTGAAGATATTTACATGCATCAACCTGAAGGGTTTTTTTCTAATCCATATTTAGTGTGCAGGTTAAAGAAATCATTGTATGGGCTCAAGCAAGCCCCCAGGGTTTGGTATGCCAAGATTGATGGCTTTTTGCTGTCATTGAGTTATGTTCTATGCAAGTATGATACAAATGTCTATTTGAAGCTGATTCATGGTTCTTTGATGATTATTTTCTTGTATGTGGATGACCTTCTGATTACAAGAAGTTCAAAGAAAGAGATTGCCTCCTTGAAGGATGCAATGAACCATGCATTTTCTATGACAGATTTGGGATTGTTGAGCCAATTTTTGGGTCTCGAAATTGCTCAATCCCAAAATGGAATAAAAGTACATCAGTCCAATTATGCCTTATATTTTCTGAACAATTTCAACATGAAATATTGCAAGCCAAGCAAGACTCCCTTCCTTTTAGGAGTTAATCTTGAAGAAGCAGGTTCTTCTCCTATGGTAAATAATACAATGTATAGGTAGTTGATTAGGTGTTTTCTTTATCTTACACACAATCGACCTGATCTATCTTATTTAGTTAGTGGGGATTCAAGATACATGGATCAGCCTCATGAGATCCATTGGAGATCAGCCAAAAGGATCCTAAACTTTGTTCAAGGAACAAGAACTCATGGGATCTTCTACAAAGAAAAATATGATCTTGATTTAATTGGATTTACTGGTAGTGATTGGGTAGGTGAAAACAAATATCAAAAGTGAACATTAGGATATGTGTTCATGCTTTCCAAAGGACCAATAATCTGGTCAAGCAAGAAGCAGAGTGCCATAGCACTCTCATCTACAGAAGTAGAGTATAGAGGAGTTGTAAATGCAGGATCTCAATGTTTGTGATTGCAAAGAATACTTGGAGAATGTGGCTTCGAATCAGATTTTTCAACTATTATCTACTATTATAATCAGAGCACCATTTGAATCTGTAGTGATCCATTTCAAAGACAGGGAACCAAGCACATTGAGATCCATATGCACTACATCAAACAGCTTGTGCATGATGGCACCATTCATCTACTCTTATGTGCATCTTCAGGACAAGTAGTAGACATCGTCACCAAAGTTTTTTTTGAGAAGACATTCAGAAATCTCAAATCACTATTGGGGATTGCTGATCATGCTGTGAAGCATGATTGATGACAAGATTTCCAATTTTTTTTTTCTTGTCCATGTTTAAGGGAGGATTTTTCCACTGGTTTTTTCCTCTTTCCTTGGTTGTATGGATAAGCAGTATGTAAAGGGTGACTAAGCCTTGTTGCTAGGCCCTATAGTTTTCTAATATTTAATCATAAATTAAAGCTTAAGGGGGGCTGTTAGAATAATCAACCCATAGTTACCTACCTTAGACATTAATTAAATCATTTTTGTCTTATTACCTAGTCTCCTAGATTCCACTCTATGCTAGTTGTCCTAGAAGTTAACACATGCCAAAAATGAGTCATGGAGAACTTGGGAAACATCTTGGAAACCCATTTTAGCATTTCTGCTTTATTCTAGATCCTCCAAAGTGCATATCTACTTTTTCTGAAGAGCTGCCTGTTTTATTGAGAATTGAGGCAAAAGGAAAAGCTAGACTACGTGTAGTTGACTTTTTTCCCCACATCATGTTCCCTCCTTTTCTCCTAATAAAAGAATGTATGAGTTGTCTTTCCATCCCTCATTAGCTTTCCTACTTGACTTAGCCAATTCGTGAGCATCTTGGTGGATATGGAAATTGCTTTATGCACCTATGGGGGATTTGACTAGATTTAGTAAGCCTACTTTTTGACCTTTTCGAATGGAATCCTTATGCATTTGAATATATCATGTAATTATATATTGCAGTAGCCTATTACTTCACAAGGTTGTCTATTGTACACTTATTCAATACAGATTAGTGTTATGCTCCAATTTCAGTCTCCTTTGATGTTAATTTTGCATGTTTGATTAGCAATTTTGTGAGTGTAATTGTTCTATCTCTTGGGTTAAATTTCCACATGGACATCATGAATATTATTTTATAAATAAATTACATCATAAATCAAATATGGCCACTACAGTAAACAAATCAGAATAAAAATTAAAATACATAACAATTCATAAACGATGATCCATACATACCATGATGATGATTTCTATTATATTGCATCTTCCAAAGGTGAGGTTTCATTCTCCATGGTTTTAATGTAGTCTCCTACTTCCCATTTAAAATATTATTTTCTGTTGTTCTATACCTGTGATTCTTAGAGAGGAAATTCCTATACTCATCAAACACCTCCTTTCTTAATATTTTTGAGCAATGAGATTTTATCTTAGGACCACAAACTAGACATGCAAATTTACTCTTTGTCTAAAGACCTACAATATATAGATATAGAATATCTATGTCAATTATAATTATATATAAACTATATTAACTACTTCATATAATTAAATGCAATTAAAGTGGAACTTAAAAATACAAACCACAAAATTGGGTTAACCGAGGGGCATCGTGTATTGTCCATACAACCATTGCATGGAATTGAAATCTCCTTTGTCGTATTGGTCTAGATACATCATACATAGTAATGCCATTCCATAACTTCAATATTTCATCTATAATAGGTTCTATATATACATTCATATCTTTGAATTGGAACTTACCTAATTGATTTGAAGTACATATAAAATATATCATTATGAGAACCATTAAGATATATAAACTATGCATAAGAGTAAAATACAAAACTATACAAATTAAATTAGGAAAAATAATACGACAAATGAGATTCCACAACTACATTAGAAATAAAATAGTTGTAGACACAAAATACCTGGAATAATCATCGACAACATTATGTGCTCCCTCTTTATTGACAGCCATGGAGGAATGTTATTGTTGATAACAAAAATAGTCCACACCATATAAATGGATTTCATCTATGAAAATGGATTAACGCCATATTCTACCAAACAAATCCTAATATTACATGGTTCTTCTTTAAAGTGAGGCCACTTTTCCTCCATATCTCTAAAAGTAGAACCATCTACATGAATTCGAATAACATCATCTTGACTTTTGTTCCTGGCATGGTAATCCATAAACTGTGCTATGTTTTTGCACCTGAACAGTCGTTGCAAATGTGGAATGATGGAAATATAACAAAGAACCTTGTGAGCCACCTTTTTTCTTACTTGATATTTTCGATATCTACTTATATGACATTCCAGACATTCTGTTGAAAATTCATGTTGATTATAATATATAACATGGTCATCAGGGCATGCATGAACTGCTTCATCATGCATTCGAATCTATTTCATGATGGAAGATAAATCTCGACATTGGCAAGGTAAAATATTTGATGGTGTTGACAAAAATTCAGCTATCAAGCTACATCAAAAAAAAAATTATAGTTAATGTAATAAATAAATAATATTAACGAAACACGCTTCATCTGTATGATGATCAATAATGAATTAACAATACAATTATTACAGGAATAGAAATAAACTTTATCCCCGATCATATATATGTGATGGATTATTTTACATACCTCAGAATCTGTCTGATTGATATGTTTGAAAGACAATTCATAACCTTCAAGTTCATTATCAACAATACAACAGAGAGAAGATTTGTTTTGGATCCTTCATAAAGGGGTTCATATGTCTTATCGAGAAGAGGTATATCGTTTTCATTATCAAAGTCATCATTATTTTCATTATCATTGTCATCTTCATCATCCATTCTAACATTAAATGAATCATGGATCAATGTATTTGTACCATCATCTTCAACTACGTTATCAGTATGATCATCTTTTTCAATATGATCATTCACTTGTTCTCCATTAAACATAGACGCTCCATGATCTTGATTTTTAACTTGTTCTGAAAGCACTTCCTCTAGACGATATGTCACAGGGTGTCTTTCCTTTATAAATACATGGAAACATCAAGAGATATACATTAATATAGGAAATATTAAAATAATACATACATTTACCAAAGCAAAGAATATAAAAAACTTTATAATGCTAAACCTACAAATGGATGATATTCATTTCCCCCTTAGTGTGTCCATGTTCCCTTCAATGTTTTGTGGATGTTGAGATCAATATTCTTCTCCTCTTAAATCCCCTGCATTGAGTACATGGACAATGACATTTTACATCACCCCTTCATTTTGCTGCATCCCGTAGTCTAGTAAGCAATTGTCGATTGTTTTCATTTGGATCAGAAATATTTCTATTTGACATTTTGTCACAAAATTCGTGAATGAATACTATTGACAATCTTAAAAATCAAGTTCCACACATCACAATTTTTTCAGACAGACGTTTATCGAAGAATAAAAAAATTCCTGCAAACTGTTTGTCGAAGAAAACAAAATTTCCCACAACCTCCTGTTGAAGAATAAAACAATTCCTGAAATCGTCCTTCGAGGAATAAATAATTTCCGCAAGATGTTTGACACTTCTATAGCAAATATGTCAAAATGTTTACAAATGTTTCAATTTATACAGTGCACAGTCGTCGAATATCCGACGACGTAAACATAGTTACCGTTGGAAATATGGGTCAAACAATTTGAAATATGTCTTTATATTATTTCAAAAAATTACCCAACCCTATTGAAAATATGACACCCTCTTGTCAGATATCTGATAACATAATCATCGCATTTTCGACACCCTCTTGTCATATATCCGACAACATAACCACTGATATGGGCATCGCAAATTCGGCATGCCACCGTCGCGTAATTGACGACAATACCTCCATCGAAAAACCTATGTTAATGACATCAAAAATTCGATGATGCTAAAATAATTCGAAAGGTACAGTACTTTTCATCATTGCAATCCGTCACATCCATACGTTATGTCAGATATCGTCGGATTCTGTCGTAGGATTTTGGGTTCAAATCCTGTTGTGTAAATATTTTTTTATTAATTTATGAATTTTAGGGATGTTACAATGACCAACCACCCTCTCCTCTTCTAGTAGATAACTTTGTAGGAATGAAAGTTGAAACCCACTTCAATCATTACTTCTTTAGAAAATATGGCTGCATCGGATGATATGGCCTTTTTTTATATCTATATTGGTTGCTTTATATCATATTTTATTTAGTGAAAGTATTGTTATTGCCTCTTTCTCTTGTAGAAGAGACTCTAGTCATTCCTCTACCTCTAGAGATGGAGGTACTAATGCCTATGGATCTCGTAGTACCTATGGATCTCGTAGTAGGGGAACCAACCATTCATCTATCTCTCGTGGTGAATATATTGATATCTCTCGCACTGGTGATGAACTAGACACCTTGTAAAAGTTGTATTTGATCTCATGTATATATTGGATTGTAATGATGTATATTTTAGATATTTATTTTACTTTTATGTTTTACTTGATGTGTATATTTGACACATATGTATATTGATTTTGATGTTATAGTTCATATATATGTTGGTCTTAATGTTGCTTTATTTATGAAATATTATATATTTTTGTGTTAATGATTTTTTTTAATTTTTAAATTAAATTGATATGTATCACTCATTTAAATTTGAGCTAGCTAATTTGACATGTATATTAGCCATATCTATCAATTTTCGAAGTAGCATTCATGTATGACTTGTCATGTTAGGTTGATACTAATGTTGTTTATAAAATATTTGTTGTATATTGATGTTTAAAAGTAGTAATGATTTAATTGTTTTAAAATCAAATTTGACATGTATCTATGGTTTATATTAGAGAAGTGTCACATAATGTTTAACTAATACAAGCAATAAAGTTTATATTCATACAATTCCTTACTACGATAACTAAAACTTGGTTCATCCTGAAAATAATAAACGGTATGCTGATGTTAAGATTACTAAAAATTGTATTCATACTATTCATTGATGTTAATTAAATATTATTTAATTTGAAATTCTTTCTTAGTTAATTCAGTAACAATATTTTAAATTTAATTAAATTTTCAATTTTATCAAAATAAATTATTTCCTTTGGGTAAGATTTGACTAAATAAATTTCTTTTTCATTAAACCTTTCCATACAATGGATAAAAATTAGTAGATAGATAAAAAACATTACACATTAAATAGATTTTCAACAAATAAAAATTTTTAAAAAATCATCAAAAATATTTTTAAAGATAATCTTACAAGTGAATTATATCAATGTTTAGTAATGCTAATTTTTTTTTTTTACAAAGGGTAACAAATTATATATGATGTAAATTACAACATTTTATGAAAGCATCTCTTCAAGATCTTAAAAAAAACTATAGTTATTATAGTTATAATAATTTACTTTCATTATAATTTATATGGTAATAAAATAGATAAACTTAGCCATAATAATATTTACAACTACAAACTTTAAAAACTTATATCCATAACACCTAATTATTTTGAACTCTTACATGTAATTGATACATACCCTTATTTGAATTATTAGTACAAATATTAATCATAACTATAACCATAACTATTACAGGCTATGTGACCTTTAATATAACATATTTCCACCACAACTTAAAACTTATATTACTACCGCCCCTAACACGCATATTTTATAACTATTACAGCTGTGATCATCATTAATTAATTAAATCCTTCCTCTAACTATTTACACTTTGTGAAAATATGACTCACAGTGGGATCTAGGAGCTAATGGAATCTTCACTTTTTAAGATTACTCACAAAATATGCAGAAAACAATAAAAAGAATGAAATTAACACATATAATGTTGTCAATAATAGAGTTTATTATGACTGTCCATCACGTAAATATGTGTGGTACATGTTTATAATATAATGGGAGAATATCGTTAACCTTAGGAGGAAAATTGGTGGCATACATGTGGCGGGCTTAAATTGGAACTAAAACCCCCCTAGGTTGACCAATAACCTCCCAAACCACCTCAAGAGGTCACGAATGGCCATGTGTTGGAAAGAGGTTTTGGGATAAGCTAGTTGCGCAGCATTGTGGATCTTGCACAAGCTCAAAGATACATCACAAGTTGGAGTTGTATTATTTTGTGTAGTTTGGACATTTTGGACTGTATTATGTGGATTGTGGTCATATTTTGTAGAATCTGTTAAGAGTTAATTAGGAAGTTAGTTAAGTGGACCATGAATGTAAAGGTGCAAGCCTATAAATAGATGTTGAATAGCAATTGTAAGAGATCTAGATTCTTGAGCTTGTCTTCCTCTTAATCTAAAGCTTTGGTGAATTAAGGAGATCTACACATAAATTGAGATTTGTGGATCTGTGTATGGAATAACCGTTTTGAAGAATCTATATTTTGAGCGAAGGTTAATATGACATGATGGAGGTTAAGTAAAACTATTGATGCAAGAGGATATTGGTGGCCACCCTCATATTCCACTTGGACCCCGACCATTGTTCTTTCAATATTTTAGTTTCCTTAATTGTAGCACAATTTACTATTTTTGGCAGTTTTTGAGTCCTAAAATTTCATATATGTTTTGAGGCCCTAAACCATGTTTTTTCAACATCAAATGAGTTATTATTGGATGTAGTCCTTGAATATATATTTCTAATGATGTATCATGTGCGTGAAACAAATATAGTATGCCAAAGTTACAACCCCAGTAAATTGATGTACCAAGTTACCCAACGGGGGCCATATTCTGGAGTTTCACCTCCTAGGGTTAGGTTTTTGGATGTGTATGGTTTTCCATTGTCTCTCAATAATATATAGGCCTTAAATCCTCATTGTAACACAGATTTGAAAGGCATGTGGCCACCACATCTCTTCTCAGAGATAAGATACCAGCACTCTAGCTAGTTTATTTCCATCATGTCTGTAAACAATTTTTAGTTCTTTGATATTAATGAAATGAAGTGTGTTATTTCCACTACATATTTGTTTTTATGGTTATTTGTGTATTCTATTGAGTTGTTGCCTAAATCCAGATCAACTATTGTTCCATTTTCTGTTTTCTTATTTTACTGTCTTCTACGGCTCAATTATGAATACAATGTGTATCTCCGACATGGATCTATAAATGATGCAATGTGTCCTTTATTTGAATGATGTTATTTTGTTAAATATGTTTGTGATTAAATGTATTATTATAGTTCTAGTATGATAATGCGATCTGAGAAATGATGATGCAGTTTTTGTTAAATCATAATTTGAATAATTAGATCAGTTAATGTCATGTTAAGTTGATAAGTAGATGCACATCTTGGGTGAGACTTCATCTACTATGTAGGTGTTTCCGTATGGGATAAGACTTTTATGGGACCATGCTCAGGGAGATTACAGTGGTTTGGGTGTCGACAAAAAAAGAACCCCTGTCGACTGGTTTTGTGTCAGTAAATGGTTCCATTTCTGGGACCTGAGTGTGACTAAAGGTAGGACATGTTGTGGCATCCAATGAAAACAAAAATTTAATATTTGTTTGAAAAAAAGCTATGAGAGTTTGCTGAGAAAGAAAAATAGAACCTTGGACTGGCGATGGACAAGTGGCTAGAAAATTACATACATGGTAGTCCACATGAGTATTTTTTCTTTGAACTCTTTATCATCTTGTATGAGTGGTTGGTGCAATTCACCTATCGCAAGACAAATTTCAAAGGACGTGAGCCAATTCCTTGGACCCCATAATTGATTCAGGATTTGTAGGAGGTAGACAACAGAGTATCACAAGTTGTTGAATTCTTGCTCGATAGTATCTTGGAAGGCTATATCACTAACTTCACAGTTGATACCACCAAATCTTATAGAGAAGCATAAATAGATTTCTTTAACGGACCATGAGGTAGGTTTCTCTTGTCATTGCAATTGTCTATTAAGATGCTCATATTGGAAAAGGGAATTTTGAAGATGCACCTTCAGTAGTATAAATCTGGTGTGCGGAGTCTATGGATACCACGAAGATAGGGGGGGTCGAATGGAATGATACGGGGTATATGGGTGCAAGTTATGACGAGAATGTTAGGGAGTTGAGGAAGAGAGTGATCTTATGAGAGAAGGAGCAAGGTTTCGATAAGAGAAGAGGTAGAGGATAGGGAAAGGTTCTGCTATGATTGAAATGCAAGACCGCAAAGGAAGACCACATAGGAAAAAGCAAGCCTATAGTGACAATGAGGAAGACCAGGCTATGCGAGAGGTATAGGTAATATCAAACCCTAATATCAATGTACCCACACATCCATGCACTACATCACAATCAGGAAGAAATGCAAGTTCAACATCGACTTGCCCAACGCGCTAGCAACACTCTAATAGTAATAGATCAACAACTGTAGGAAGGAGGATCAGGATGGTGGGAGATGATGCAAAGTTACATTTATTTCATGGGAATGGGACTGAGGATCCTGAGCAGTACTAGTTCTCATCTAAGGAAGTATCAACTGTCATACAAACTATGGATGATGATGTCAAAAAGGGCCAATTGCAGAAAACTCTTTGGGGTCAGTCATTGGATTGGTACATGAAGTTTGTACAAGTTACTATGGGGAATCTGACAAAAAAATTAGATGAAGTCAGGAAAGTACTAATTGAAGAGTCCAGGAAACCAAAATATGAAGCGCAATACATTACAGAATTGAAAGAAATTAATAAGTATCCAAATGAAATTGTTTGGGATTTTGATCAAAGGTTCAAGACACTAATGGAAAGAGTTAGTTTTGAGATGAGTGACATTCAACATAAGGAACGGTTAATTACAGCATTACTATCTCAGATAAAACTACCGCTGATGCAACAGACAATTGTGACATAGAGGGAGGCTCTATAGATTGTAATGAAGTTTGAAGAGGATGCATTCAGTACGAACCAAAATTCAAACACAGTTGGTGAATTTGACACTCCAGTTGCAGGATATCAAGAAAGGTAAAGAGCATCATGAAGAAGTTTGGTGTACTCGATGTCACGCAGATGGACATACTAAGGATAATATCCCAAATGTCACGCAGATGGACATACTACATGTTGTTAGGAGTGCCGAACCCATTGAGTTGTGGTAGTGTACCCACTATATAGTGTACCATGGTGCCACATTTGTCAAGTATATGGACATCGACATCGGGATTGTGGGTACATGCAAAAGATGGTAACAAAGACGATGAACTTATACTGCACGTGTTGTCAATCTATTGGGAACGAAGATAAGGATTGTCATGTATATGACCCACTCTAGGAAAGAACATATGACTCATACTATGTGAAGGGACAGATACATCAACCATAGCCACGACTACAGGTGGTACATCTACCACCTCAACCATAGTTCGTGCCACAACTAAAGATACAGTTTGTACCACAGCAAATGCAACAGTAGTTCGTTCTGCAACCTCAGTATAATCAGATGAAAATGGCTCTATAATAGCCATAGTATGTTCATCCGGTGTAGTATGTTCAGCAACAGCTAAATCCCTCACACCAACAACTTAATCAACTATAGTATCAATAACAAGGAGGATTTTGCAGAGGATTCTGAGGAGGATGAGGTGGAGGATTTGGTCGAGGAGGAGGACAAGTTTGCGGATGAGTGCAATGTTATAATTGTGGTGTAATGGGACACTATCAGAGATATTTCTTGTAATTTCAAGCATAGTGTACGTATTGTACTGCTATTGATGACACTGTTGAGAACTGTCCACAGCTGATCACAAGGTGGCAAGAAGGAAATGATTAAAGGAAATTTGGCGTCTAAAATGGGCTGTATATGAAAACACGCCAACAATAAATTTTGTGAGTTGGAATTCAAGAACCAATAGAATTTCAAGAAAATGAGTCAACCATAATGATTGAATTGACATATTTTTCATAAAATAAAACTACTTTTTTTTTGTATTTTCGAAAATACAAACAAAAAAGTAGTTTTTTTCATTCTTCCTCCAAGGGTCGATGGTTGTGATGATCTCGGTGGAGCCCAGAATGTAGGATTTTGATGTTGTTGTCGTCACTCATGGAGGTGCAATGACTGGAGAAGATATTCCATTTCCAAAAGTTCGGTTGGCTGGAAAGAAGCAATTGCAAATTGATGTCAACACAGAGAAAGATACATTCTTTGAAGCAAGGGACGAGATGCGCATAAATTTGAGTAAGTTACCAGTTTATGAAATGCCCACTTCTTTTGATTCAACTTTGGAAGCAAGACCATCCTGATAGTATGGTACACACAAAACTTCTTTGATAGTTTTTTGTTGCTGGAAAGAGATCTCGATGCTCTTGCTAAGATTGAGAATTTGTTGCATCAACCAAATAAGGGGAGGAACAACTGTGTGGTGAAATCCTTGCATAAGAAAAAGACGGGGAAGGATATCGCATGAACATTCAAATTGGGACTATGAGGTAGATTCAGTTATTATGGATCTAGGATCAGATGTTAATATTCTAACAAAATAAACATGGCAGAAGATGGGGAGCCCAATGCTGAGCCGGTCTTCTGTGTAGCTGTGACTGGCTAGCTAGGCTAGAGTAACACCGATCGAGAAAGTTCCACACCTTGCTATGGAAGTTGAAAGGATGAAAACCTATGTCAATTTTTATGTTAGTGAAGTTATTGATAGTGGAGGATCCTATTCCATGTTGTTGGGGATCGGATGGGCCAATGACAGTATGGCAATGATCAATTTTAAGAAGCATGTAATGATATTTGAAAATTAAGACATTAGATTCATCGCTGTGATGGATCCAAATGAAGGGAGAAGGTATGTTGAGCCAGTGAAGGATGAAGTTTTCAAAGGATGGGATCCTGCATATAACTTTTAAGAAGATTACATACATCTGACTATCGATGGGGAACTAGGTTGGCACTGCATTAACTATGTGTCTTCTGAATCTGATGATGCTTTAAAGAACTCATAGAATCCCATGCATGAGGTGTCTCTAAGAAAGTGCAGCTTGATTACATAGTCATTGTGTCACGTCGCGACTGAAACTATTGAGTTACCAATATATGAAGGAATTCTTGAGTTTTCTGAGTTTCTATTGGAATTTGAAGATAAGGTGTCAGAACAGAAACAGTTGCTAGAATTGGAGGAAGCGCTTAAGGCTACCCCAGCATGCCAGTGGGAAACCCATAAGAAGTCAATCACTGGATGGTCACAGTGTAAAATATTGATGACAGTTCACTTTGGAGATGCAAAAGTGTACCACACTTGAAGATATGATGGGAGGAATAGTCCTGGTGATCATCTGATTAAGTTCCAACCCTTGTGGGCATCGCGACCAATGGATGAGTGGGTTCATGCCTTTTTCCACACATTGGATGAAATACGATGATATTGGTATATAACATCTTAGTTGCATGAAGAGATCACTACCTAGGAGGAATGGATGGTTTGTTTCACTCACACCTTTAGTTTTCTAGATGCCAATGCAGATGTTCATAATGCGCTCCAGCTCATCCAAGATGTTGTCCTTAAGGTAGTTTCGGTCGCATATCTAGTGGATTCACTTGCACATTGTCAGATGCAGTCAATGTGGGAATGCTATAATGTTTTAGGAGGGCCAGATGATGATGATGATATGTGGAATATCAATATTCTAGAAACAAAAAGGATTCAAGATGTCGCAGCACCTGATGTATCGACAGATCCAATGAATCATCCATTTAAAGTCATGGAGGTCATCATTAGGACGGAGGAGAACCTAAAGTTTTCAAATGTTGGGGACTAATGGGATGAAGAGACCATGGCTAAGATCACAGCCTTGTTACATGAATTCCAAGATTTATTCCCTACGAAGTTTTTTGAGATGAAGGGAATATTTGGAGATTTAGGAGAGATGAAGATTCCACTGAAACCAAATGTGAAACCAGTAAAGAATAGGTTGTATCTCCTGAATCTGCAATACAAGGAGAGGGTTAAAGTCAAGCTTGATAGAATGCTGGATGCTAGAATAATTGAGCAAGTTGAAGAATCGGAATGGACCAGTCCTGTGGTTGTTAAAGATAAGAAGACATGTGAGGTTCAGATTTTCGTTGACCTGAGAAAATTGAATGATGTGTGTATGCATGATCCATTTTCAACACCATTCATTGATGAGGTTAGATAAGGAGTAGGTGATCAAGACATGTATTCTTTCAGGGATGGATTCTCTAGCTATCACCAGATTAGGATCGAAAAACAAGATTGCCACAAGACAACATTCGTTACTGAATGGGGTTGTTTTCAGTACACTGTGATGCCTTTTGGGCTAAAGAACGCCCCTACGATATTTTTCGAGGTTATTGTCATTGCATTCAAATATTTTAATCTTAATTTCTTGCAAGTTTATATGGATGACTAGAAAGCTTATGGATTGATCAAGGACCATATAGAAAACCTGCAACTGATGTTGGAGAGATGTCAACATTATCAAATCACGTTGAACTTGAATAAGTGTATCTTTTTTGCACCATTTAGAATGTTGTCGGGACACATTTTCTGCAAGCAAGGACTGTTGGTTTACCTCACAAAGATTGCGTTGATTTTGAGATTGTCATCGCCTACGAATGTAAATATGCTTAGAGCAATGTTGGGGCACATAGGGTATTATCACAAGTTCGTAGGAGTTTATGATGCAATCGTAGCTCTTATGGAGAGGTTGTTAAATAAGGATGTTGTATTTTTATGGAGTCAAGAGTGTCAAGAAAGTTTTGATACACTGAAGGACAAGATGGCTTCTACACCAATCCTTGTTTTTCCTTATTGGAATAAGGAGTTCCATGTTCATGTGGATACATCGCTCATTCCACTAGTAGTGGTTCTCGCACAATCAGGAGAAGGAGATCTTGATAACCTAACTGCTTTCTCTAGTCGAAAGTTTTCTTTTGCAGAGAGAAATTATACAACCACAGAAAGGGAAGGTTTGGCGATGGTATATGTGTTGGAAACATTTCACCACTACCTATTGGGTGGTCATTTCAAGATGTTCACAGACCATTCTTCTTTGAAATACCTAGTCAATAAGCTTGTTTTGGGGGGGAAGATATTCCACTAGCTACTTCTCTTTTAGGAGTTTGATTTTTGTTGGGACAAATTAATGTCATTTTAATTCTATTGTAGTAACTTCCCAGCCATTTAATTTTTCAATCTGAGGTTCGTAGGTTTACGAAGCACATACAAATTATATGCAGGACTAAAGAAAAATTAAGCTAATATAACCCCCCGTGAAACTAATACTAATCTAACGTTAGCCCCCTTAAGATGAAATAAGCAATTGCTAATATAATGCTAGAATATGAAACACATGGCTGAAAGTAATTTGCATAAAATAATGACAACATATGAAGAGCAACAAGACAACACATGTGAGCTCACATTAACAATAAATAAATCTTAATTTGCATCACAAGAATCAATGACAAATCATGAAAGCATCAAATCCAATATTATGAACAAAAGCTAAGAATTCCTTTCTCCATATTACAAAGTCAATATTGTTAGTGTTTTAGCTCTAGAGGCACTCCACATGTTTTTATCTTGTATGTGGAAGTGACCATGCACTAGCTAGCCTACTTTACTTTCTAATGTTGTTTTATAAAGTATAAAGTGACTCTTATGTAAATGGTACTTTTTATAAAGTACTCCCTTGTTTTAATTTTAAAAAGTGACTTTATGATAAAGTGCACTTAGTTCATAAAGTAAATGTGACTTTATTGAAATTAAATGTAACCACTTTTGGGGGGAAAGTTTCTTAACCCTTGATCTTGAAAAGGAAAGATTTAATCTTGGAGTTTGGATTTAGAGATTGGGAAGGTGAAAAGTCACTCTCAAGTTATAAGAGAGAGCCTAGGGTAGTGTGCAAGACAAGTTGAAGGAAATCATTTCCAAGAGTGAGCATTTGGCTGAGTTATTTGCAGAGAGAGAGGGAGATGCAATTTTTTTCAAGTGGGCATGAATCCCAAGGAGAAAAAAAAAATTTCTCAAGAGGGCATGAATCCCAAGGAGGTGGGTAGTTTTCAAGTCATTTACTTTCAGCTGAGTTGTATTGTTCCGTATAGTCCGTATGGTACAGTAGTGGCACATTTTTTCGAGGAAAAATTTTTGGGCACAATTTTCAAGGAGAAGCAAAAATCGATAAATAAAATAAAGCTCAGAAATCTATACAGTCCGTACTATTCCATATATTCCATACAATCTGTACCATTCCATATAGTTCATACATTTTGCTGGGAGCACGAAAATCAAGAAATCTGGTACAATCATTAATGCTGAAATAAATGTTGTTGTAAATAATTTTTTTGCTTGATAAATGCTGCAATAAAATTCTCTTAGATTGGTTTTCCCCAGGGTGGGGTTTTTCCAGGGTCACATTGACCAAATATTAACTGTTTTATGAGTTTATCAGTCTGTTGTTTTTATGTGTATTTCTACTGCTACAGACTTAGTTTTTTTAGTGTTTCACCTGCAAGGTTGTTTGGTTTTATGCATGCAAAGTATTTTTTACTTAATGATAGTAAAGTCTGAAATCTGGGTTTAACTAAGTGTTTGACAAAAGTCTGATTTTTTTGTCAATATTTATACATGGTATCAGAGCTGAGGCTCTGAGTTTACAGCTGATTGTGTGGACAACATAAGTGTTGAGTTGTTGGGAAAGGGTTATTGCTCTGTTTTTTAACAACTTGTGTGTTGGAAAAACCTTATTTGGATGTGACTTGTAGGTGGTGGGGAAGAGTTAAGATATTGTTCTTTTTTTGGTCTATTTTTTGTCTTTCATAGCAGAGATGGCTATATGCATTAGATATGAGGATCAGTTGGATGGTATGTCCAACTACTTGCAGTGGAAAGTCGGGATTCCTATTGTTTTCAAAGAAAATCGACTATGGACCATAGTTAGCATTGTGGTAACTCCTCCTGCATCTGATCCTATTGCTTTGGATATTCATTAGGTAAAAGAGGCCAAATACCAAAGATTGATTTCAGATGGTATTAGGGACCACCTTATTCGGTACGTAGCAAAAAGGAAGACTACTATTGAAATGTGGAATACATTGAAAGGCTTGTACGAGGCTAAAAATGAAAACCGGATAATGGCTCTCAAGGAAAAATTGCAGGGAACTAAGATGCCGAAGTGTGAGGGTGCTGTATCTTTTCTTACTTGGGTGGCCCAAGTGAAAGATGAGCTTGCTGCAGTTGGAGAAGTCATCTCTAATTCTGAGTTAGTGCAGATATGCTTGAAAGACTTCATAAAGGAATGGGAAGTCTTTGTAAAGTGTGTGGTTGCTTGATAAAACATTCCAGATTGGAGCAGATTATGGGATGATTTCACTCAATAGGATATTTGAGAAGGATCTCAAGGCAGTGGACAAAAAGAGGGTGCTAGTGAAGAGAATGTTTCCCTTTCTGCTAATATCAAGAAGAATTCCAAGAAGGAGTTAAGCAAAGTTCAATGTTTTTCTTGCAACCAGTATGGACACTATGTTTCTCAATGTTCTGAGAAGCAGAAGAAGAAGAAGGAAGAGGATATAGTTGTTGTAGCTACAACAGAGGAAGTAGACTTTGCGAGAAGATTCGAGAAGGAATTCTCATTGTTCTCCCTTATTTCTAGTACTGACAGTAATGGAGTAGTTCAAAATGGTACTTGGTGTATTGACAGTTGAGCCTCACGTCATATGACTAGAATATGACATATATTGTGTATCATTGTTCAAGCTGTTCTTAATCGGTTCATTTAGTCAGAAGGGGGCCATGCATGTGCTGTGTGAGGAGTTGTAAAAGTCAGATTCCAACTTAGTAATGGAGGATACCTTGATCAGGATGGGGTCCTCTTTGTTCCAAGGATGAGAGTAAAATTGCTTTCAGTCTTAGCCCTGGAAGATGCAGGATATTCAAAACTATTTTGGAGGGGACATGTGTACGTTTTTCCATATAAAGAAGATCTGGGACATGTTTATATATTCTCAGAGAGAATGGGACTGGTTGATCCAGAGTTTATTGGTGATCAGTTAAGTGAGCTGTGCAAGTTCAGTGCACAACCCATGGTTGATGATTCGGATGAGTAGCAGAAGGCGCATGAGACTGTAGTTGCACTGAGGGTACAGTCTCAAGTTTTGATGGAAGAGAGAGAATATATTCTAAGTACTGGCAAGAGACTCAGCCAGCAAGAGAAAATAAATGCTCCAGAGTGGGGATTTGATTCTCCTAGGAGCTCAGGGTTCAGGGTGGCTTCCAGAAGGTTGTATTCTGATTCGAGTTTAGTTCAGGTTGTAGCATTGGTGCTAGGTTTAGAGGGAGCTCCTACAACAAACAGTGTGATGGATTTGAGGATGGGACCTATTTATGATGGTAGTGAGTACCTCCCTTTCTAAGAGGGAGTGTTAGAGTTTTAGCTCTGGAGGCACTCCACATGCTTTTGTCTTTTATGAGGAAGTGACCATGCACTAGCTAGGCTACTTTACTTTGTAATGTTGTTTTATAAAGTATAAAGTGACTCTTATGTAAATGTGACTTTTTATAAAGTATTCCCTTGTTCTAATTTTATAAAGTGACTTTATGATAAAGTGCACTTAGTTCATAAAGTAAATGTGACTTTATTAAAATTAAATGTAACCACTTTTGGGGGGAAAGTTTCTCAACCCTTGATCTTGAAAAGGAAAGATTTAATCTTGGCCTTTAGATTTAGGGATTGGGAAGGTGAAAAGTCACTCTCAAGTTATAAGAGAGAGCCCAGGATAGTGTGAAAGACAAGTTGAATGAAATCATTTTGAAGAGTGAGAATTTGGCTAAGTTATTTGCAGAGAGAGAGGGAGCTGCAATTTTTCTCAAGTGAGCACGAATCCCAAGGAGATTTTGTTTTCAAGAGGGCACGAATCCCACGGAGCTGGGTAGTTTTCAAGGAATTTACATTTAGCTGAGTTGTACTGTGTCGTATAGTCCATATGGTACAACAGTGGCACATTTTTCAAGGAAAAATTTTTGGGCACGATTTTCGAGGAGAAGCGAAAAAATAAAATTCAAGCTCATAAATCCATACAGTCTGTATTATTCTGTATAGTCTATACATTTTTATGGTGGCACAGAAATCAATGTGGACATAGAATTTGAGGTGGGCATAGAAATCGAGAAATCTGGTATAGTCATTAATGCTCAAATAAATGTTGTTGTAAATAATTTTTCTTCCTGATAAATGCTGCAGTAAAATTCTCGTACACTGGTTTTCCCTGAGGTGGGGTTTCTCTAGGGTCACATTGACAAAAACTATACTATTTTATGAGTTTATCACTCTATTGTTTTTATGTGTATTTTCGCTTCTACATACTTAGTTTTTTCAGTGTTTCAGCTTCAAGGTTGTTGGGTTGAATGCATGTGAAGTATTTTTTACTTAATGACAGTAAAGTCTGAAATCTGGGTTTAACTAAGTGTTTGACAAAAGTATGATTTTTTATCAATATTTCTACAAAGACTAACTTCTACAATCCACTATCTATATCTTATCTATATCCTATGATTCTATATTTGCTTTAATATTCAAGATTAATGAAATGAAGAGAGAGCACTCTCTTTTATACATGAACTCCTTTGAGAAGAATATACCTATCTCATAATGAGAGATCCACGATTCCATCAACCACTCAACTAATTTCCTATTATTACAAGATATGATCCATTCAAATCCTCCACATGCCTCTCACAAATTCTCCACGCGTCTCTCATAAATCCTAAATATGATATGCCAACCAAATCTTCATGATCTTCTCATTAGAATTAGCTTGACTAATTATCTCCTTGAAATGGTGGAGGCAATATTTGAGAAGTCTTTATTGAATTAATCCTTCACATATTCCTACGCATTACAAAGCGCATCCATATTTGAGATATTAGTGAAAAACATGTTTAATTTCTAATATTTTAATCATAAAATCACTTATAATACTAAAATGAATAAAGTGGAAATAATAAGCTGAAACCCACATATATGTATGGAAATGGTATGATAAAAGGTTAATGGGACGATGAAATGTGAGGAATAATAGAAGATAAAGTGGATGAAAATGTGACATTTCCGAGTCTCAACATACTCCCCAAGTAAACATGTGGCATGTCCTCATGCAACCATGTATGGATCTTCTCAAGAAATTTTGGCATCTAAACTTGGCTTTTGATTGATGACGCGTTTTTAACAATGAATGTTTCCAGGGTGTGAAATACATGAGTAACAACTGGCATTTCCTTCTGGTTGGTTCTTGTGTGACAACCATGAATATAAATAATGTTGGTTCTTGTGTTAACAACATTCATTTCATGATGTGAAATGCATGAGTAACATCTCACATTTCCTTATGGTTGGTTCTTGTGTGACAACCATGAATACAAAGAATGTTACTTCTTGTGTTAACAACATTCATTTTGTTATTTGTTTTCTAGCTGCATAATAATTTAACCATACACTCACTGAAAATGATAAGCTATTAATGTGCATAGAAAGCATCATTGTGCATAAGAAATGTTTTTCTTTATCTTTATGAATCCTACCAATATGTATATCAATGTGTATGAAGCAAAGTGCAATAGAGGATTTGTCGGAAAATAAATGCTCGTGAATGGTAAATGCGATTAAAAATAGGTGATGGTGGTGAAAAGATTAAAATGATAGTAGTGAGTATGTATTTAATATAGTTCCCCTCCCCAAATTAATGTCGTTTTAATTATGTTGTAGTAATTGCCTAGCCATTTAATTTGTCAATCTGAGGTTCCTAGGATCACAAAGCACTTGCAAAGTATATGCAGGACTAAAGCAAAATTAAGCTAATATAACCCCCCATCAAACTTAGACTAATCTAATCTAACCCCCCTTAAGCTGAAACAAGCAATTGATAATCTATTGTTGGAAGATGAAACACACGGCTGAAAGTAATTTTCATAAAAGAATGATAGCATATGAAGAGAAACAAGACAACACATGTGAGCTCATATTAACAATAAAGAAATATTAATTTACATCACAAGAATCAATGACAAATCATGAAAGCATCAAATCCAATATTATGAACAAAAGCTAAGAATTCCCTTCTCCATATTACAAAGTCAAGACTAACTTCTACAATCTACTATCTACGAGTCTGATCTATATCCTATGATTCTATATCTACTTT
This sequence comes from Pseudotsuga menziesii, assembly GCA_001517045.1. Lineage (NCBI taxonomy): Eukaryota > Viridiplantae > Streptophyta > Pinopsida > Pinales > Pinaceae > Pseudotsuga > Pseudotsuga menziesii. Next base: position 115,853 of record LPNX010055666.1, read on the forward strand.
AAGATTCAAGATTAATGAAATGAAGATAGAGCACTCTCTTTTATACATGAAATCCTTTGAGAAGAAGATACATATCTCATAATGAGAGATCCACTATTCACTCAACCACTCAACTACTTTCCTATTATTACAAGATATCATCCATTCAAATCCTCCACATGTCTCTCACAAATTCTCCACATGTCTCTCATAAATCCTAAATAGGATATGCCAACCAAATATTCATCATCTTCTCATTAGAATTAGCTTGACTAATTATCTTGTTGGAGCAGGGTCCCGCAGCTACAAAAGAAGCTACTAGTTTTGGCGGAAAGATAATTTTTGGCGGAAAGAAGTTAAGATAGAGCTACGATGCCATAGCACATTTCCAGCTGGAGAGCAGAGCTGGAAACCATGACTTTTAAGATAGAAAAGTCAAGAAAGGCAATGGTACCTGAGCGGCCGAGAAGAGAGAGCTCAACCACTGCATTGAAGGCAGCGGTGGAAGATAGGAGGGCTCAACGACCGTCATAAAGGAGAAGGAGCAACGAGGCTGAAGCATTGAAGACGAAGGACAGAAAGGCGAAGTGGTGCATAGTACCCATGATCAGTGCCGAGAAGCATGGAAGACTACAGAGAGCTGTGGTGTGACAGAAAGCGGTTACCTCAAGTACAGATATGGCCGATTGTCACTAGTTAGGGTTTGGGTTACTGTTGGGACAGGCCCACAATGTTGTAATGGAAAGACCTTCAGGCTTCCTATAAAGGGATATATTTTGTATTGTAAAAGGGTTGGAGGGTTAGCTAGTCATTTTGTTGGTTAGTTAGTTGGCTCATTCAGTTGTTAGTAGTTTTTTGCAAACTATTAGACTGTTGTAAAAAGCCTAGCTCTAGTTCTGTTATTAGCAATAGCAATCTTACTGTAACCAGTAGTTGGATTATAGAATATGCATGTAACGATTCGCAGGGATCGACAGAGAGGGAAGAGTATATTGTAGGATATAAATATAGAAGAGAAAAGAGATCTAAGAGAGAAGATCTTAAGCTGCATATGCGGTGCAGTAGAACTGTGTTCTACCTTCCCCTGAGCTATAAGAAAACATAGTTCTGTGGACGTAACTTCCATCCTGGAGGTGAACCACGTTAAAATCCAGTGTTATGCGATTGGTTTATGTATTATTTTTACTTATGCATTTCTCAGTCAGTTCATGGAATTCGTTTATAGTTTAACGAATGAATGTGTTAATTAGTTCACAATAATATAGAAGAGTAAACATAAGTTAAAGTCTTTAGCATGCTATATTTGGTTCATTTATGCTTTGCGTGAACAGTCACTATTGCATTATCGAATAGCCTTATATGTTAAGTCTTGCACGTCGACACGAGCAACACTAAGTGTGCTAAACCGTGGAGGTAGGATATCACAGAGAGGTGATATCGCACCGACAGAGGAGCTGCAGTGTGCAATACCATAGGTTGGGGACTTAGCGTTGGGCAGGAGTTGCATGTCGCACGGTGCGCGGTGATGCGATAAGGTCAGATATATCGCAGTCAGGGAAAGTGCGCACCACAGAAGAGGATCGCGCGACGCGAGTAGGAGATCATGAGACGTGCAACGAGAGACCGCACAGCTAGGAGAGCTGGGAGCCACTGGTAGGATTGCCACAGAACCCGGTTCAAGACACTTGAGTCCTTGGCCAACCCATTAGAGTCACTTCGGGTGAGAATTTAGGCCGCTTTGCGCTCTGTCGCTGAAAGGGCCGGTGATCTAGGGGTGTTGTTGGTTGAATATAGTTAACCCGAGTCTGCCCAAAGCATCCAACAAATGGTGATCTCTCAGGCGACGCCAAAAAAAAAAAAAAGTAATATTGTTTTATGCAGGTGATGCAGAGTCGCATCGCAGTAGTGCAATGTTTCCCCATGCCACGTACTCAGTTTTGCCACGTACTCAGTGTTGCAATCGAAAAAAGGCCAGTCAAGTCAGCATCTGACAGGTAGTTAATGAGGTAATGACCGGTATATCTTACCGTAGATTTGACAGCAGTATAATAAATTTTTCTAGATTTGGCAAATCTCCGACGAGACCGGCGCCTGTGCACACACGTTCCGAGGGAAATTCGATCGGATTTCCTCATTTATTAGGGATCGAATGGCGGGTGTGGTCTTGTCCAGGCATTAATGATGACCGACGGGTTTAGTCTAGATGACCGTTGCGTTTGGGATTATCGTATTGAGCATAAAAGCAGAAAGTATTCCATTGGGACAGTTACATTTGCAGAAAAATCGAGAGCTATAGAGTAAGTTGTTAAGAGTTCTATGTCCAGAGCTAAGTGGTTACAGAGTGCTGTAATTTCAGAAGTTGCAGCCATTGCACGTCCGCCGTTTTACACTGAGTGGGTCCTGTCCGAGGACGAGCCTCTAGAAAACATTTTGATAAGATTTCAGCGTCACGGCCGAGCAGGTGCTATGACGACGCCACCAAAGAGTGCTCCGCCAAGTTCGTCACAGCCCAGAAAACAACCACAAATGAGGATCCAATCTCAGGTCAATGATGAATCCGGTTCAGAGCATGAGGAAGAAGTTCACAGCGGAACAGACTACATGATACCACGAGTTGAAGGCGCACCAGAACCAAGAATTTCTAAGAACACTAAGTATACTGTTCCCTTACCACCCATTGATTCTCGAGTAAAGGAAAATCGAGATCTGGTAGGATATGCTGCTGTTGTTAAATTTGTAGATTATAACCTGGGAGATGGTAAGACATATCCTCAGTTCAAACTGGATAGCTATCTGAATATTGAGAAGAACCCAAGGACAGGGAGAGATGAACGCGTTCCCCTGCTGCATGTCCAGATTCTTGAGCGGTCAGGACTGCTCAATTTGCTGAGATTACCTCATTTTGGATGGGGTGTAGAGGTTAATGCTGTGGTGCGCATTTTACTCTCTTGTGTACACGGAGGGTACCTCTGTCTAGGAAACAAGGTCTACCTGAACGTCGATTTGATACATCATATCACCGGCCTGTCCAAGAAGGGTAAACACCCTGATATACAGACAGCAGGAAAAACCAAGGATTCCAAGTTACCGCAAGCCCTAGTAACTAAGTATCAGCTATAGAGAGGAGGACGGGCTTATGACATTTCAAGCATACCAAATGAGACACTTAGATTCACCACCAGTCTGATCACGGGCAGACTACTAACCAAGGTTCGGCCAAAGGAAGTTACAGGATCCGTAATTCACCTGGCCATACAGGTCACAGAGGGGGAACATTTCAATTGGTCTCTATTCTTATTAAATATGCTGCAAGTAGATTTCTTGGTAGCTCAGGATGAAGCCAACCACCCTTTCCATTTTTTGTGGTTGCTTATACTTTGTTCATTTTTCAGATGGAAGGAGCCGCCCCATACCCAGTTTCCACAGATAGCAGGTGGCATGCCTAGAGGAGTGCGTTATGCCAGCTTATGGGAGACCAACCGCCCAGCTAAGAAAATGATCAATACGATGGTATTCTAGGACTACTATAAGCTGTTGATGAAGGTCGATTAAGAGACACCACGGCTCAGCACGGAGACTGTGGACATATATGATAGCTGGCTTAATTTTATGGCAGATAGCCATTTAATCTATCTGCGCCCGAAAAGGACTAAGCGGGATGATTGGGCTACTGGCTCATTTAGGATGACATCTCGGGATGTTGAAGGATTCATAAGAGACTTCGACGACCAATGGAAGTAGGAATATGAAGACATCACACCACTATCATCAGACTCTGCAGAGATAGAACACCAGGACAAGGACAAAGATACCACAGACACCTAGATGCAATCTTCAACAGAAGTGCCGCTACAAAGGAAAAAGAGGAAACCTGCACAGCAAGTGCCACCAGAGGCACAGACGGCAAAGACTAGAGAAGAAGGGCCACCACAGACACAGCAGAAGAAAAAACAAAAAACCTCAAAGCCACTTCTGAAGAAAGCATTAACAGACGATGACTATGAACTCATCGCAACAAGGACATGTGACACATTGAAGGACTCAATTGACGCGATGAAGGAGTCGTAGGAAAAGAGCCAGAGCGCAGTCGAAAAACAACTTCTAGAATTAAAAATGATTACAGAGAAGACTACCATGAGGTACATTCCACCTGTAAAGCCGACCACCGGAGAAACCTCGTCACCGCAGATGTCCCGCCAGGAAAGCTTAGCCAAAGATTGCCTCAATACTGTGTTAATTCCACCAGGGAGTATCTGATTCCCTCCCACAATGAAGGATCCATCAGCTCAGTTTAGACAACCCATCGAGGTTAATCTTGCCGAGTTTCATATTGAGCAGTTCCAGATGATCCAGCAGCAGCTAGGCACAGAGTTCAAGAGTAGAGAGCTCGAGACTTACAAACAAAATACGCAGCTGTAGCAACAGAATACAGAACTTGCTATCAGTGTTCAGAAAAAGGAAGATGAAGTACAAACATATGAGGAAAGAGAGCAAGATCTTTCTCAATTTTTGCAGAGCATTGCATTAGAACTGCCACAATGTAACATTGAGTTCGCCTTACCAGTTCCGCAGAAACTAAGAAGAGTAGCAGACAGAGCAAAGGCTCTGGAAGAAATCGTGACTAGGATGGACAAAGAAGTGGCCAAGATGAAGGCAGACCACAAGGAGCAGATCACTGAGCTTGAGGCTTGCATACAAGACACCTCCCAGGCAGACCAAAAAGCGCGAGTAGAATCCCTTCGACTCACTTCTGCGCAGATGCAATCTTGCATCGATGAAGCACGGTTAGTACTAACCGATGCGATGAACACATGGGATGAGTTAGATGAGCCACCAGAGAAAGTAGAAATACAGCAAAGTATTCAGCAGATAGAGAATACTCCTGCGGAAATGAAAGAATAAATTAAGGGCTTGGCAGCTCTTCAAAAGATGAGGAAGACAAAGGAGATGAACTATTTGCAGCAGGAAGCGCAACAATTAAGAACCAAGGAGATGTACATTAATGACCTGCTTCAACCATATCAAGAGCAAATCGTAGAGATAGTTGATACGGTTGAACAAAAAATGAAGGAGTTCACTACCACCAGAGAGAAAACTGACAGCACAGAAGATGCCAGTATTAGTCAAGCTTTGCTTGAGTCGGCACAAGAGCATGTCGAAGTGATGCAGAAGGAAGTCACAGGACTTTGTGATAGGTTGCAGAGGGCTTCATAGGAAGCCAAGGCAAATCTACAGCAGGAGAATCCCACTGGAGGTGGCTCGAGGGAGAGCCACAAGTAAGTGTTAGGGGACTGTTGGAGTAGGTTCCCGCAGCTACAAAAGAAGCTACTAGTTTTGGCAGAAAGATAGGTTTTGGTGGAAAGAAGTTAAGACAGAGCTACGATGCCATAGCATGTTTCCAGCTGGAGAGTAGAGCATAAAACCATGACTTTTAAGATAGAAAAGTCAAGAAAGGCAACGGTACCTGAGCGACCGAGAAGAGAGAGCTCAACCACTGCATTGAAGGTAGCGGTGGAAGACAGGAGGGCTCAGCGACCCTCATAAAGGAGAAGGAGCAATGAGACTGAAGCATTGAAGACGAAGGACAAAAAGGCAAAGTGGTACATAGTACCCATGATCAGTGCCGGGAAGCATGGAAGACTGTAGAGAGATGTGGTGTGACGGAAAGAGGCTACCTCAAGTACAGATATGGCCGACTGTCACTAGTTAGGGTTTGGGTTACTGTTGGGATAGGCCCATAGTGTTGTAATGGCAAGACCTTCGAGCTGCCTATAAAGGGATATATTTTGTATTGTAAAAGGGTTGGAGGGTTAGCTAGTCATTTTATTGGTTAGTTAGTTGGCTCATTTAGTTGTTAGTAGTTTTTTGTAGACTATTAGACTGTTGTGAAAAGCCTAGCTCTGGTTCTGTTATTAGCGGTAGCAATCTTACTGTAACCAGTAGCTAGCTTATAGAATATGCATGTAACGATCCGCAGGGATCGACAGAGAGGGAAGAGTATATTGTAAGAGAGCAATATAGAAGAGAAAAGAGATCTAAGAGAGAATATCTTAAGCTGCATATGCGGTGCAGCAGAACTGTGTTCTACCTTCCCCTGAGCTATAAGAAAACATAGTTCTATGGACGTAACTTCCATCCTGGAGGTGAACCACGTTAAAATCTAGTGTTATGCGATTGTTTTATGTATTATGTTTACTTATGCATTTCTCAGTCAGTTCATGGACTTCGTTTACAGTTTAACGAATGAATGTGTTAATCAGTTCACAACAATATAGAAGAGTAAACATAAGTTAGAGTCTTTGGCATGCTGTATTTGGTTCATTTATGCTTTGCGTGAACAATCACTATTGCATTATTGAATAGCCTTGTATGTTAAGTCTTGCATGTCGACACGAGGAACGCTAAGTGCGCTAAACTGTGGAGGTAGGATATCATAGAGAGGTGATACTGCACCGACAGAGGAGCTGCGGTGTGCGACACCGCAGGTTGGGGACTTAGCGTTGGGCAGGAGCTACGTGTCGCACGGTGCGCAGCAATGCGATAAGGTTGGAGATATTGCAGTCAAGGAAAGTGTACATCATAGAAGAGGATCACGCGACGCGAGTAGGAGATCGCGCGATGCGCAACGAGAGACCGCGCAGCTAGGAGAGCTGCGAGCCACTAGTAGGATTGCCATAGAACCCAGTCCAAGACACTTGAGTCCTTGGCCAACCCATTAGAGTCACTTTGGGTGAGACTTCAGGCCGCTTTGCGGTCTGTCGCTGAAAGGGCCGATGATCTAGGGGTGTTTTTGGTTGAATATAATGAACCCGGGTCTGCCCAAAGCAGCCAACATATCTCTTTGAAATGGTGGAGGAAATATTCGAGAAGTCTTTCTTGAATTAATCCTTCACATATTCCTACACATTACAAAGCTCATCCATATTTGAGATATTAGTGAAAAACATGTTTAATTTCTAATATTTTAATCATAAATTCACTTATAATACTAAAATGAATAAAGTGGAAATAATAAGGTGAAACCCACATATATGTATGGAAATGGTATGATAAAACGTTAATGGGACGATAAAATGTGAGGAATAACGGAAGATAAAGTGGATGAAAATGTGACATTTCTGAGTCTCAACATACTCCCCAACTGAACTTGTTGCATGTCCTCATGCAACCGTGTATTAATTATTTATTACTGAAAAAATTAGAAAACATCCTAATATCTTGTGTTTCAGCTACAGCTCTTACAGCTTATGTGTTTCAGTTGGAGAAATTTGTTTCACCTGAAGCTGTTACAGGTTATGTGTTTTAGCTGAGAAAGCATGTTTCAGCCACAGTTGTTACAGCTGTTGTTTCAGTTTAATGTGCCTACTGTTTTAATTACATATCGAAGGATGGAGGCTCGAATATTTTTTTTTTAATTTAAGAAAATCAAATAAAAGAACTTTTATAATTATATTTTGCAAATTAAAAAAAAACAATTATGAGTAAATGGAACAAATTGCAGACGAAAGATAGATTAGGAAGATTTTTTTTTCATCCGTCAACAATAAGAAATTTTCTTGAAATCAATTTAGTCATCCTATTTCTGATCCTCACGATCACACAAAGCACGGAGGAGAGCATACTTATTCTAAGTGAAAGTAAAAATTGAAAATAAAATCCTTCCTACTCTATGCTAATTGGGAACTAGAAAACGGTTACGTGTAGTTAAATATCTAGTGTAGCCATTCACGTAACAACAATAAGAATATGTTCAATGTTAGTTTTACAAATAGAAGATGAGGATAAATATAAATGTGTGAAATTAATTGTTGTGACTATGAGTAATCTAGAAAAAAAAGAAAAACTAAACTGTTCTAATCTCGTAATCGCTTGAAACCATCGTTTGATAGGCCTTTCATAGACATAGTTCTCACTCCTCATATCATGCTGAAACTCATTGTTGTCATACTCGACCTCTTGCTCGCATGATTTTTCTCCATCAAATGTGCAGGATTATTCATATGTTAATTCTTCATCTATTTCTAGAGGAGTCATTAAGCTCTCGGCCGCTGTCAGGATCTCCTTTTCGAGAGAAGAGGAGATCCCTACTTTCGCAAGGATGTGAGTGAGTTGTTCCAAGCTTAAACTCATTGTTAAATCATTTTGAAAAAGGGATTTTTATAGCACCCAAATCTAAATGAAAATTTTAAATAAACACTTTTGTTGAAACAACAAAAAATAAATACTCTGTACAAGAAAAACAATTACTCTTCACTGTTGCGAGAAAACACACTTGCTGAAATTGAAATTCACACTTGCATAATTAAAACACTCTTTGCAGAAATTGAAATTCACTCATTACAGAAATTAAAATTCACACTCTAGTATACCCGTGCATAAAAATCAAACTAAACTTCAATCCATCATGCTTCCTTGACAACGACGCCAAAATGTTGTGCTGAATTAATGTCATTTTGATTACGTTGTAGTAATTGCCCAACCATTTAATTTGTCAATCCAAGGTTCATAGGCTTACGAAGCACATGCAAATTATATGCAGGACAGAAGTGAAATTAAGCTAATATAACCCCCCGTGAAACTAATACTAATCTAATGTAACCCCCCTTAAGCTAAAACAAGCAATTGCTAATCTAATGTTGGAAGATGAAACACACGACTGAAAGTAATTTGCATAAAAGAATGACAACATATGAAGAGCAACAAGACAACACATGTGAGCTCACATTAACAATAAAGAAATCTTAATTTACATCACAAGAGTCAATGACAAATCATGAAAGCATCAAAGCCAATATTACGAACAAAATCTAAGAATTCCCTTCTCCATATTACAAAGTCAAGACTAACTTCTACAATCTACTATCATTCTCTGATCTATATCCTATGATTCTATATTTGCTTTAAGATTCAAGATTAATGAAATGAAGAGAGAACACTCTCTTTTATACATGAACTCCTTTGAGAAGAAGATAACTATCTCATGATAAGAGATCCACTATTCACTCAACCACTCGACTACTTTCCTATTATTACAAGATATGATCCATTCAAATCCTCCACATGTCTCTCATAAATTCTCCATGTGTCTCTTGTAAATCCTAAATAGGATATTCCAACCAAATCTTCATGATCTTCTCATTAGAATTAGCTTGACTAATTATCTCCTTGAAATGGTGGAGGAAATATTCAAGAAGTATTTCTCGAATTAATCCTTCACATATTCCTACACATTACAAAGCTCATCCATATTTGAGATATTAGTGAAAAACATGTTTAATTTCTAATATTTTAATCATAAATTCACTTATAATACTAAAATGAATAAAGTGGAAATAATAAGGTGAAACCCACATATATGTATAGAAATGTTATGATAAAAGGTTAATGGGATGATGAAATGTGAGGAATAACAGAAGATAAAGTGGATGAAAATGTGACATTTCTGAGTCTCAACAATTTTGAGATAATTGTGAAGCCAGGTCACTTGAATGTTGGCCCTGATCATTTATCCCGAATTGAGACAGGTGAGGAACCAACAAACATTGAAGATGGACTCTAGATGCACAATTTTTCAGAGTTGACATGATTGATGATTACTATGATCAAGTAATTCAGTTTTTGGTGACAGGAACTGCACCATAGGAACTTACTATAAGTTAGAAGAAGCAGTTGGTGGTTGATGCCTCAGATTTCTAGTTGATTGCTCGACAACTCTATAAACAGGGACCATATGAGATTTTTCGGTGGTGTGTCCTACCACATAAACAAGGGAAGATATTAGCAGAGGCACATGCGGGACCTACTAGTGGACACTATGGAGGTCGCGCTACCATTAAGAAGGTGCTTCATGCAAGGTTTTGGTGGCCCACACTTCATAACGATGCGACAGACTATGCGCAGACTTGCGATGTATGTTAGAGAACTGGAAAACCACCACAGAGGGATGAGATTCCATTGGTATGTGATGTGATGTTGCAAACATTTGATAATTTGGTTTTGGACTTTATGCGACTGATCAACCCACCTAGAAAGAGAACCGGTGCACGATACATAATTAAAGTGATAGACTATTTGACAAGGTGGGAAGTGGCTGCACCTGTGGTAGATTGCATTGCTGCGATAGCAGCCAGGTTCTTGTATAACAACATTGTAACTCAGTTTGGATTTCCAAGGATATTTATGAGTGACCTAGGGAGACACTTCATCAATCGCACAGTTAGTGCACTAATAGAGGAGCTCCAGATATAGCGCAAGAATAGTACCCTGTATCATCCACAAGCAAATGGGACAGTGGAGGCATTCAATAAAGTGTTGGAGCATTGTAGAAGGAGAAATTCGACATAAGTTGACTTGTACGAAGACCGACTTAGTCGATCAGCCGACTAAGTCGGTTGGCTGAGTAAACACAGTGATTAGAGTCTGTTAACTAATAGTCGTGTCGGTTCGGTGAACCGACAGGTAGTTATGATTTTAACTGTTTGTAACCTGTATATATTAGGCTGTTGAGCCTCACAAGAACTCAGTTCAGTTCTTGGCTTTGTACGATTTATTGAGAATAATATAATCTGTTCATCCTATCTGTTATTCTCTCTTGTATCTGTGTATATTTATGTATATTTTTGTATGTATTATTGGTAACCTTATGTGATCTGTGAGATTACAACATTGGTTCTATTGCTGGTAGTACATAACTAAGATATATACTCACATATGATACCAGAGCAGGAGATAAAGGACTGGTGGGAGCGAAAAATTGCTAACTATCTACAAAATTACGCACGAAGGAACAGATTGACCGTCGTAGAAGCAAAAGCCAGATTTTTCACTGAGACTCACGAAAAGTTTGTCGAATCCGTCCCACACTTGTTGAAGCAGCTTTTGGATGAGAAAACCGGACAAGACTAAAGAAGAACAGTTACTCCAGATACTGATCCAAGGAGGACGTACAAATCTATCGGAGTGGTTCGAAAAGATAGCCGACGACTTCTATGAGCAACAAGCAGTCAAAGACAGGACTTCTGTGGAAACTGTTCGACATAAATTTTTCACAGAATTTACTGATCAATTCTTGTGTTCCTTGCCGACTTTACTTTTCAATTTTTTAATAGAAAAAGGTGCAGGCCATATTGTCGAAGCTCGACCACTATTACGTGAACCACCCTCAAATACTAACTGGGAGGAGAAGCAAAAGAAGTGGGAAAAATTTATTGCAGAAAGGGAGTGGGAATACTTCCTGAGTAAGTAGACACTATCCGAGATTTTTAAAAAGCGTCGGGTAGGCCATGGGGGGGTAGCTAGTCGTGTGTCGGACCTAGAGCATAGTGGATTCTAGTCGACCAGAGTTTTAGTCGCCAGTAATGAACAATCGACCGATGAGGACCTAAAGGCATAGTCTTGTACGAAAGTATGTCAGACATTAAGAGAATTGAAAGGGATGAAAGACAGTAGAGAAGGGAAGCCAGACGAGAAAGAGCCGCAGAGCTACAGCGAAACCCTAGGGAGACTGACCATGATGACGTACCACCAGAGTCGGGTCATGACCGACGCAGAGAAGGCGAAGAAGAAGAGGGGTCCCCTAAAGATGATGAAATGTGGATAGAGCAGCCAGAAGCTCTCCAACTAATTGTTCCCGACGAAGGAGTAACCCTTTCCACAGTAAGTCCGCGTACCAGAATACAAACTATTATAGAAGATGACCTTCGACTAAGAGCTGGCGACATTACACTCTGGAGCCAACTAGGTGACGAACCATATCCGGGTCGACATCTTGTAATACGTCGACCGATCGAAGGGAATTGGGTGACCTTTCAAACGGCACCATCCTTTCGTAGTATCCACTTGCTCCTGCCGACACATGAAGGAGCACCCCCCCTGCCACATACAACTTTAGAAGATACACAAGAGTCAGACCTGAGCACGCACAGTGACAGTGGGTCATTAAGAAGACAAATTATCAACAATCTACTATTCGACGAGAAAGAGTCAACACCCGATGGAAGCACAAGTTCCGTCGACCAAAACCCCATCGTCACCCCGACAGATTCCACTGACTCAACAACCCCACCCCTTACAACCCCACCCAAACCACCCACCCCACCAACTTCCGAGAGTAGCGACAGTGACTCCGACATGGGTCACGGATCTGCTCAGATTCCCCTTTATGAGGGCGACGAAGACCCCAGATGACACTGGTTCGTCTGTGAATCAATATGGGAGGCCAACAAGGTCACAGAAGAAGAACGCCAGATGGCCCAGTTCACGGGAGCCCTACGGAAAAGAGCTCTCACATGGTATATGACATTTTCTGAATGGCAGCCTAGAGCAACAAAATCAGAGATAAAAGCGCAATTCCTATCATTTTTTAAGACCCCAGACGCCAAACATCTGGCCACTAAGAAGCTGAAAATGACATCACAGAAACCAGGAGAAATAGTTCGCGACTACGATAAACGATGGAAGGATCTATTGAGCCAGTTAGATTATACTATTGATGAACAATTACTGATTCAATGGTTCCTTGCAGGACTATCACAGAAGGTTCGCCGACACATCAGTCTGGAAACTTTCAAATCGTATGAAGATGCGCTGACAAAAGCTCTGCAGGTCGAGATGGATGAAGACATACCTGCATATCAGACCGACCACCGTTTGGAGGAGCAGCTGGAAAACGTGCAGAAGTCCTTGAAAGAGCTGACCCTGAAGAACCAAGAAGTTTGGTGCACTAACTGTTCAACAGCCGGGCATTCCAAATATACTTGTCGACAGCAATTCAGCCGACAAGATGTCCGTTTTGTGCAGACAAAGACATTTTGCGACATTTTCCAGGAACGAGGAGACCATTCCACGGCCGACTGTCCTTACAACATGAAGAATGGGAAGGCTTCCTGGTGTGCTATCTGCAAGACTGCAAATCATAACACGGCCGACTACCATCTTAACCTAAAGAATATACAGAATTATCAGGCCATCTACCAGACAAATGCAGTAGCATAGAACACGGAGCAAAACAATAACAACAACCAGAATGGACAACGCAATGATGGCCGACGATATGAACGCAGAAATGACAACCGATGCCCAGGGTTTGGAAGAACAGGTCGATTAGTTGGGAGTCGAGAAATAAGAATTCGTCGACCCACACAATGCTTTATCTATTACAAAGAAGGGCACAGATGTGCAGACTGTCCGTATAAGGACAGAACTGATCTCAAATTTTGTACACACTGTGGGGTAGGCGATCACTCCTTGGAGGATTGTCCTACCATGTTGGAAAAAATTAGCAATAAAAATAATGTTAATGTCTTGTCTTGTGTCCAGAAGAATGATGTAATAAACACTAAGAATTTACACATTGTCACTTGACAAGGCACCAAAACAGGGCCTAACAACCCTCAGATTAGCAAGATCACACCCACAAATCCATACCCTGACCCTAGCAAGGAACAACACACATACCAAGAAGCTACACACATATTTCAAAACCTTGCACAGCACGAAGACAATATTCACAGTCGACTTAGCTCGACCCAACAATTAACCCATCTTATTCAGACAGACAAATCTGTAGGCCACTTCATTGATTTATTGCAACAAATCAAAAACACAAACCCAGAGAAACAAACTAAGAACATTTGTAGCTTAAATAAAAAAGATAAAAATGATGTCGACCCACTGGTCGACCTAGAAATTGAAGGATACCACGTATGACAAGTAGTCCTTGATTTTGGCTCTCAAGTAAATATTATGACCAGGGATACATGGGAACAAATGGGTAAACCTCGACTCTATGAGTCAGGAATCTACCTAAAACTGGCCGACCAAGGTCTTATTTAACCTATTGGGGTGTGGAAAAATGTAGACACAACAATTAAAGGTATATCGACTAAGGTTGATTTTGAAATTATTGACCCTAAGGAAGGATCCAGCTCCTTCCCAGCCCTTGTCGGTCGACCTTGGGGTCGAAAGATGAAAGCCTCTATCTCCTTAGATAAAGATAGGATCAAGCGAAAAGGAAATGGCCAAAAAGTCATTGTACCCATCAACCCTTCCAAAGGAAAGCCTTGGATAGAACCTATTGAGGACGAGGTCGATGTTAGACAGCTATACCAAATCCACAACGATAATGACTACACTGAACCAAATAGCTATGGGGATATTTACTTAGGTAACCCCGACTCAGTCGGATATAATTCAGATGCTGAACTTTACGACTGGGAAATAGAAAATTATGAAACACAAGCAAGAGGGTGCTGGACTATCCAAACAGTACAGAAAAAACCCACCCGAGAGTGCTTTATAGTCTCAATTATCCCCAAGATTTTTGAGAGAAAAATAAGCGAACACCCTACCTTACAACCGACCAACGAAAACACCAGGCAACAACCTAGGTATAAGGAGAGGGAATCCCCAGTAATGCATGTTGAACAAGTGTCTAAAAACATTGGAGAACATGGCCGACTACAGACCCTAGTAGAAACCTTCACAGGTCAAGCAGCTAGGTGGTGGGACACCCATCAGACTAAACTTCAGACTTGGACTAATGCTGCAACTTACTTTGTTGAAAGGTTTGGTGGCAGGAAGTTAACCTCACAAACACAGATCCCTATCTTCACCCAAGGACAAAACCCCGAAGAACACATTAAAACTTGTGAAAAAGAGTGGAGAAGACTTGGACATAAGGATGAGAGAACCTAGCCACACTTCTTTCCTTCCACCCTAAACGACTTACCTAGCAAATGGTATAAGATGGAGGAAGCTAAAGGTGAAACCTTCTTCTTGAAGGAACTAAAAGAAAATTTCATTAAAGCCTTCACCTTTATACCTGAAGATAAACACTTAGTCGAGCCTGCACAACAAATTAAACATTTCATTCAACCGACTGAAACACACAAAGAACCTCGACAGGTCAAGGCCTGCCATAGTCTTCACATAGGAACAAAAGTCGAGTCGACCTGATTACAATTGGAAAATGAACACACCAAAGGTAAAAGCTTCAGATGGAAATCCAACCATGCTGAAACAACAAAACCAATCCACTCAGTGCTAAGGGTCGCGACTACCGAGAAACCCGACCCCGACCGAATGACTGCAGCCGACTTCCCTGCTACATTCTCACAGTTCAAGGAAGGAAGTCGACAGATCAATGAAGCTAAAGCTCCACAATGGTTAGATGCGAAAGTAAGAACTA
The DNA here is from genome assembly GCA_001517045.1 of Pseudotsuga menziesii. Lineage (NCBI taxonomy): Eukaryota > Viridiplantae > Streptophyta > Pinopsida > Pinales > Pinaceae > Pseudotsuga > Pseudotsuga menziesii. The sequence continues at coordinate 131,019 of LPNX010055666.1, forward strand.
AGGAGGTAGACATTTCAAATGATGATCACCCAAAGATAGCCAAAATTGGTGACTATTGGAATGACCAACAAATTGCTGAAATAGTAACTTTACTTAGAGAATTCCAAGATGTCTTTGCAAGGGATTATAAATATTTGAAAGGATTAGTTCAAGAAATGGGAGAGATGAAAATCGACACTAAACCTGATGTCCGACCTGTTAAGAAACGACCTTATAAACTAGCTCATAAATATAAGGAAATAGTTAAAAAGGAGATCGACAACATGTTGGAAGCAGGGATTATTTACCCCATCGACCAGTCGGAATGGACAAGTCCCATGGTCGTGCAGCCTAAGAAACACGACCCGACCAGACTAAGAATCTGTGTCGACTTCAGGGAGCTAAATAAAGTCACACTTACAGATCCATTCCCCACACCTTATGCTGATGAAATCCTAAATGAAGTTGCAGGACATGAATGTTACTCATTTACAGATGGGTTTTCAGGTTATAACCAAGTACCCATAGCAAAAGAGGATCAAAAGAAGACAACATTTGTTTGTGAATTTGGCTCTTTTGCTTATAAGGTTATGCCTTTTGGCTTAAAGAATGCACCTGCAGTGTTCTCCAAAATTGTTGGAAAAACTTTCCAAGAGTATATCTATAAAACTATGGCAGTCTACTTCGACGACTGGACTATTTATTCCACACTAAAAGATCACTGCACATGGCTCCGACTTATGCTGGAAAGATGTCGACAGATTCAAATTTCCCTCAATATTAAGAAATGCATCTTTATGACTCCCATAGGCATACTCTTAGGACATATTGTCTGCAAAGAAGGAATCAAGGTAGACTTTGCTAAAATAAAGATTATTCTTGACCTAAAACCCCCAATAAATCCTAAACAAGTTAGGGTCTTACTTGGTCATACTAGGTATTATAGAAAATTCATCAGACATTATTCTGATATGACTTACCCTCTAGAAGAATTACTAAAGGACGATATCGAATTTAAATGGACACAAGAATGCCAGATCTCCTTGGACAAATTAAAGAGAAAACTGGTCAAAGCACCCATACTTAAATTTCCAAATTGGTCGACCAAATTTCATGTGCACATCGATGCATCAGGAATAGCAATTGGAGCAATCCTGACTCAACCAGGATATGATGGGATGGATTACCCTATAGTTTACAGCAGTCGAAAATTAAATAAGGCTGAAAGAAACTATTCGACCACCGAAAGAGAAGCCCTAGGAATGGTATTCGCACTTCAGAAGTATCAACACTACTTATTAGCTAACCCCTTCATATTTTACACTGACCATCAAGCTTTGAAGTACCTAGTAAACAAACCTCTTCACCATGGGAGAATTTGTCGATGGCTACTTCTATTTCAAGAGTTTGAGTTTGAAGTAGTAGTCCGACCAGGAAAGCTCAATGTCGGACCTGATCACCTATCCTGAATCGACACAAGAGAAGAACCGAACGGAGTCGACGACGACTTGCCGGATGCACATCTATTTCGTGTAGAGGCGGTACCAGAATAATTGGAGGAGATTGCTCAGTTCTTAGAGACAGGTCAGGCACCAGAAGGTCTGAACACTAAGAAGAAGCAAATCCTAGCTATGAAGGCTGCTCCATACAGTCTCATCAATGGATTTCTATACAAAATGGGGTTAGATGATGTTCTTAGAAGATGTGTACTCGACCATGAACGAGAGAAAATCATGCACGAAGCACATTATGGACCAGCAGGAGGACATTTTCAGGCCGACACGACTGCCAAGAAAATCCAACAGTCTGAATTATGGTGGCCGACACTTCACAAAGATTGTAAAAAATTTGTCAGTCGATGTGATAGATGTCAACGACTCGATCGACCTCTGCCCAGTACAGAAATGCCCCTGATTTCTGTAAACCCTAGTCTCACATTTGAAATTTGGGCTATAGATTTCATAGGACCATTCCCTGTCCCAGCCCAATGATCAGGTGCAAGATATATCATCACTGCAGTGGAATATGTCACGAAATGGGCGGAAGCAGAACCTGTCGAGACCTGTTCAAGTGAAGTAGATGCTAAATTCATCTATGAAAACATCATCACGACATTTGGATGTCCCCTCACCTTGATCAGCGACCAAGTATCACACTTTGTTAACAAAACTATCAAAAATCTAACCGACAAGTTTCACATCAACCACCGACATAGTACAGCATACCACCCTCAATCGAATGGTGCAATTGAAGCTTTCAATAAAACACTGACAAAAGGACTGACTAAAATATGCAATGCTGACAAAGATGACTGGGATGAGAAGATTCCTGCAGTTTTATGGGCATACAGGACAGCCTACAAACGGTCGACTGATCAAACCCCATTTCGACTGGTATATGGACAAGAAGCAGTCGTACCTCTGCACTTCAGAAAACAGGCACCTATCATTGCACAGATACTACATGTCGACGTCGAACAGGCCAGGAAATATCGGCAACTTCAACTTAATAAATTGGAAGAACATAGACTTATGGCCATCCAGCACCAGGAAATACAAAAACAACAGCAGAAAGCTTGGCACGACCGTAATATCAGAAACAAAAATCTGTCAGTCGGTGACCTTGCCCTACTGTATAACAGTCGAGTAAAAGGAAAGCCAAAGAAATTACACACAGAATGGATGGGACCCTATGTCATCGAAGAAATAAACCCCAATGGTTCAGTCCGACTAAAAACATTGCAGGGTCAAGTATTTCAGAAGCTTGTCAATGGAGCCCGACTTAAACGGTACAGGGCCTAAAAAAAAATTAAAAAAAATCATATAACGGTCTTAACTGACACCAAAAACTGCATAAAAAGTTAGAAATAGTCCACAAATCAACACAATACACTCATAAAACAACCATCATGACAGCCACTCACCCCTTCGACAACCGACTTCATTTCCATCGACCATCTTCATCGACCGACCATGTCGACCGTTCTCACCACCGACCCCGACCGCCGACCTGGAGCGTCCCAGCCCGCATTAATGGCCTCGAGCCCTGCCCCAGATTCACGAAATCGCACTCGAGTGTTGCAGTTGGACTGTCAAGTCCGCCATTAATTCACCCAGTTCGACAATCCACCCCACCCGCGCTTATAAATAATGGACATTCCACAGTTCATTCACCACAACCCTTACACACAGACCATTCGCATTCCCCATCGACTAAATCCCCCGAAGCCTGTTACCAGTCCAACCAGTCTGATATCATGGCACCCAAGCTTACCCGCGCCGCGGCCAAGGCAAAAGAGTTACAGGCAGAAGACACACCCTTGGTCCAAAGATTGAAACATATCCAAAATGCCAAAGTCCAAGAGGGTCCTTTCCAAAAACTCTGGACAGAGATCCAAGAGTGGGCCTTTATCGATAGTAAAATGACCCAGGCTGCTGAGAAAATCCGAAATAGCTCTATCCTCCAGTACCCCAACGCACCACTGATGGCAAGCTTCGGTGGGATGAAGGAGGCAGCGGTTAAGTTTATTATCAGTCGTTACCACAACGGCCGATTCTACTTCGACCAACCGATTGACATCACTGGGGATGTTATTTCGGTGCTTACAGGTCTATCGAACAGGGGCGACCCTGTACCAATTGGGATTAAAGAAGGCCTCGTCCAAGAACTCACAGGCACACCCACTGGAAAAAACTCGAAGGGACTGATGATAGGCCATATCGCGACAAGAATGCCACAAATTGTGGCTAAAATCATTGCCGTCACCCTTACCTTGGATGGTCGGAGCAGCGACCTAAAACTGGAAATGTTGGAAGCAGTCGACACAATTGCCATAGACGGACGTCTTTACAAATGGGGAGACTATGTCGCAGACCTGGTCAAGACCATATGCGAACGCTGCCAGGAGACAGGAGGTATTATAAAATTTCCCTCTTTAATCATTTGGATTGTTATGTACCATATCTGTCCAGAAGGTAGTGCAGTCTTCCAGGAGCCCACAAGGTTTGAAATGCACAGGTTCAAACCCTTTTCACAGAGAGGAACCCTGGATGAGCTGGAACAAGGCAAAGTTTTTCTAGAGACTTGGTTCCAGCAGCTAAAAGTCCGAACGACGAGGTGGAGGGTGCCACAAATCATCCGACGAAACCTCCCAGCTCAGTCTCACATCCAATTAGCTCTCGACCATACGTCAGTATGGTATATGCGAGGTCAAGACCCCAAAGCAAAAGACCTCGACTACTACCCAACAGTCGAACAGATCTTTCAGGAGCTGAGTCGACAGGCAGGCACAAAGATACCAATACCGGAAGCTGCCAAACAGGTTGACTTCTCTATAGTTGAACCTCTTACCGACCAAGAGAAGGAAGAGGATTATGGACTAAACTTGTACATTAGCACTTTTGTGACAGAAGATACGCCGCCTGTGACCACTAGTCGGGTGCACTTGACCGTAAAGCATCCGACTGCACCAGTAGTGGACCCCCCGACAGAGCAACATCAGACACCACCACCAGCACAACAACCAGTACAACAAACAGCTCCTCCGGCTACACAGACTTTCGACCCAGCTCAGACCCCGACAGGGGAAGTCGAGGAAGATAACCCTGAATATGCTGTGTCTCGGAGCATTATCAAAAAGCTGGCAAAAGAGATAGTCGTAGCCCGAAGGAAGATCAAGCTACAGAAAAGACAGCAAGGCAAGGGTAAGCGTAATCTTGTCCTTGCTGATTCCACTGACGACGAAGAGGAACTAGCAGCATCAGCACTCGACATTGTCGAAGACACTCGGGCTAATAAGGTAACTGTTGAAACTCAGTTTCAACGTTTTATTGATGCAGGAGCTCCGGAGGGTAGGCCCAAGAAAGCCAAAACTCAGGCGACACCTGAAAATATAGTCGACCTTGTGTCGACCCCTCCCCCTCCATCCCCGACCACCATAGTCGAGGAGCAAGAACCGGGGCAGCAGGTCGACATCTCCCCAGAAATATATGAAACAGTCATCCCGGAGGCACTCAAGGCCAGGGCCAGCACGGACGCTGAACTCAAAGCCTTCTTTCAGATGCTACCTGCAATATTACAGTTGGCACAAACAATACGGACAACATCACCACTAAAAGCAAGAAAAAATATATATTCCCAGCAAACAACAGTATTTACAAGGGTCCAGGACGGTGGTGACATAGCAGGGCATGAACAAACCATCACCGACTACCAACTCCCACCGGAAGAAAACATTATGTCTTCTGACCAAAGTTCCCAACACCATTCTCCATCACCACCAGGATCAGGAAACCATCCATCCCCACCTTCACCACCATCATCTCCACCACCTCCACCTCTGCTTGATTCACAGCCGAACCCACCATCATCTTCACAGCCGAAAGTGGGCATACCACCTCCCCAACCACAAAATCCCCCGACCACTGAACCACCCTTTTAGACACAAGCACCTTCGACTTCTGTTCCACCTTCCACTTCTGCAGGCCCTCAAGACAAGCCAACAGAACAGCAACACAAGACCACAGAGCCAACCTCTACTACTGCAGGTACTCAGGAGCACGATGCTGACAAACCAAAGAAACAGACAGACCAGCATCGACCATCTAGGCTACAAATAAGTTTAAAATATGCAAGCTCGTTGACCGACTCAGAGGTCGGCCAATTACTCAACACCCTAGAAAAAGAGTCGAAGAGGAGGACGAACAGACTAAGGAAACAACTCAAAGATAAGGAGACAGAAGAAGTCGAGTTCCTCGACAAATGCAGGTCTCTTGCTCAATCCATTATTCTAGGCCCTGTCGAAGTAGCCACAGATCGACCTTTGGAGAGGGCATATCAGATATTTGAACGGATGGTATCGACCATCCAGACACACCTCCAAGAGACCAAAGCAGAACAGCAGGAAGAAACTGCTCGACTGTTGTTGGCACAACACACTGCATTTTCAGAAGCATATAAGGTCTTACAGGACCATATGGAGGAATCTATTGTCACTGAGGAAGTACTCAGAGATTGGCCAACACACTATGGACAGGTATACCAGCAGACAAGAAAAACCAGACAAGGCATCCAAGCTCTAGAAGCTCGGAAGTCTACAGAAGCTGAACTAAGGCAGACCGTCGAAGAGCAGATTGTCATGGAAACCAACAAGCTGCAGAAATTAGAACGTGAGGCCCATCAGTGGGTTCAACAGGATCTACCTAAACTGGAGAAAGTTGACAACCTCTGCCCCCACATAAAGCGACTCCTCCAGGCTGCAGATGAGCAAAATCAAGTCTTGGGCCCGACCATGGAAAACATAGCAGAAAAATCCATGTCTGAAAAGATGTCGATCCTGTCAAGTCTCACTACCTTGACCATCGATATCGAGAAGGCATTACAGAGCTGGACCGACTTTCAGCATCAATTGGCCATCATAGCTCCATCCATAGTCGAAGTGTGCGTTCAGAGACGACCGACCATCCGACTACATAGTCCTCACCCGGAGCAAGTCTGAAGGGTTCGACAGGATTTCAATTTTGGTACCTCCCTCTTTCTTCGGGACGAAGAAATGTTTTTTTTGTGGGGGAGATGTAGAAGGAGCAAGTCGACATAAGTCGACTTGTACGAAGACCGACTTAGTCGATCAGCCGACTAAGTCGGTCGGCTGAGTAAACACAGTGATTAGAGTCTGTTAACTAATAGTCGTGTCGGTTCGGTGAACCGACAGGTAGTTATGATTGTAACTGTTTGTAACCTGTATATATTAGGCTGTTGAGCCTCACAAGAACTCAGTTCAGTTCTTGGATTTGTACGATTTATTGAGAATAATATAATCTGTTCATCCTATCTGTTCTTCTCTCTTGTATCTGTGTATATTTATGTATATTTTTGTATGTATTATTGGTAACCTTATGTGATCTATGAGATTACAACAAGCATGCGCTTACAAATTTGTGTAACACAAAAAACGATGAATTGTATTTGAATATTATAGCTTTCTTGTGGGAATATCGCACCACTTTCAAGAGATTGATGGGATAAACATGATTCAAATTGGTATATGGGAAAGAGGCAGTCATTCCTATGGAGTATAGTGTTCCAAGTTTGCGCATAGTGGCAGTAATAGACATGGATGATGAAGAAGAATTAGAGGAATGATTGGAGCAGTTGGTGTAGCTCGAGGAATACCAGTTTGTCATAGGTTTTCACGAGTGTGTCAAGGAGGATCGACAAAAATATTGGCATGATTAACATATTAAAAACAAATAGTTTCATCAAGGAGACTTAGTGATGTTGTACAAGAAAAAATTCATGAAGCATCTAGGTAAGTTACAGATGCATTGGCTAGGTCTAGATCTCATTAATTCTGTTACTTTTGGAGGTGCATTAAAAATGCATCAATTAGATGGTGTGATGCTACCAAAGATAGTGAATGGTAGCAGGCTAAAGCCCTATAGAATAGGCCCAGGACTGCGTGGTGCTTGAGGAACCGTGTAATGAAAAAAAAAAGAGAAGAATGGATAGATAGAAGGATGGGGCACCAAGAGGAATAGGATGCACAAGTATGAAAGTTGGTATCGTATCTAGGGATACATGCCACGATATCCACAGGGTTGTGACATAGTCAAATTAGCAATAAATGTAGACAATTAAAGCATTTAACTAGCAACGCTTATTGAAGTGACAGGCATTGATGATGGATCCGACCATTGGATTGATAGGATTGACATCAGATTTGGGAAGTTAATGCATGATTTGGTCATTATGATCAGCATGATTTTTTCATGATGGTCGAAGGATCGATTTGGCACTATAAAAAGGGGTTGAATGTGGCCAACAGCTACTATTGTGCAAGGCTAAGCAAAGTTGCATAGCAGTGTCATATCAAGTGATTGAGTTTCCAAGTGAAGTGAGGTTGATCACCTTTTGATCGTTGTCGGGAACTGGTGCGACATGCAAAGTGAACCAATCACGGATGAGATTTCGAGTGAAAGGGAATCACCATTTAGCCTGGTAATCATTGAGAAGGAATTTGCAAGTGTGTTGATAGGATTATTGTTGGTATCGAAGAAGAAGAGGGGGGAGAAAGCATCCTATTTCCTTGTCACCGAAGAAGCAACAGACAAGATCATCTACTTGCACATAGGAAGAGATACCTACCCAGACGGTTCCATCGAGCTCAGAAGTTATGGAATCAACAGCTCATGCTTGAGTGTCCACTGAGAGTATCCCTCAGTATATACCTCCCTATTGGCCCAGTGTGCAGCCTAGGAAGATCACCAGGAATCAAAATTACCAACTAAAGATGTCAGCTATACCACACGACATGGTATTCACTACAGAAATTGTTCCTTCGTTGATGCAGATGAAGTACGATGATCACGATACGCTTGTTTTGAGGGACATTATGGTGGATCCATATGTGCCGATGGTAGTAGTTGGAGGTGTCTCGATAGTATGCATTTCACAGGATCATGCGCATGGGTTGGATAAATCAAGACTATTGGGGTTGATCAAAATACCACATTTTTGGTGGTTGAATGAGGAAAATGGCTGTGTAAAGAATATTTTGGCCCGTTTCCATGGAGGTATTTTATGGTTGGATAAACTGGTCACAGTGATGGTTGCACTCATTTCATATATCATGGGGATACATAAATATAGTCCATACCCATTGCACCACTTCAAAGGAAAAGATAATGACAAGAGGATTACGGTGAATCAGTGAAGAAGCACTACGCTTTACAGTGCAATGGATGGGCGTACCAGATTGACAACATCAAGGATCAGGCAGTGTGCATTGGAGCAAGTATCTTGGCTATCAAAGTAGTTAGGAAGAGACAACCCATATAATGTAACTTGGGGGTCATTGCATGTGCGAGGGAGTGCACAGAATGGATAAAAATGAGGTGATCGTTATTTTTATTGAACCAGTTGACGGAGGATGTCATGGTGGTCTAGGAGAGAGAGCGTCCCTTTACATATAGATGGTTATTGATTTTGATCACACTAGTGGATTGGATGGAGAAATATTATTATCAAGGCATGGACGTGGATGAAGTAAAAGTCTGCAAGGGAGAATGCTACCAAAACCTATTGTGGGTAAAGGAATCCAACTGATTGAAGGACTATGCTATTCAATATTGGATCTAATGGGAAGCATTGTAGGAAGAAGCTGTGAAAGTTCCATGATTATCTGAGGAAGCTACGTTCATGTCTTAAAGGATTTTTTCATTTGCGATTGGCCCACATGCCATTCATGTGCAATCGCGGTGTGACCCAGATAGGCAGTGGCTACCAACACCATATAAATTATCTGATGCGGAGTTGTAGATGATTTTTGATGACTTCCCCACACCATGGAGATAATTGGTCATCCTAGAAGAAGTATCATTAGACCCACCAATGGATGCACCAGTTGATCTCGTGCATAAGGATGACCAGTAGAATTGCAATGATTTCGATGAAGAGTCGTCACAAAAACCCACTGACTCAGAGGCAGAGTGCAAGTTTGAGGAATCCATAACGAATTTGTGACACGAACATGGTGTGACCAGTAGCATAGCACCAGTGATGGAGGAACACTTGAATCGAATCATTAAGTCAACTACAACTGGAACAAATGCAGAAGCTGAAGAGATGAAGAAATCAGTGCAAGATGGGTTTGCTGAGGTAAGAATATGACTTGATTCTTTATGCGATGTAGTTTTTAGGAGAGCGTTAGAGGTAGAGACTATGTAGGACTTTGGTTCAATCAACACTAGGATGTGGGTTCAGAATGTACAAATTCCCTCGACTACGATTAAAACCAGCAACAAGGATCTAAATGCCTCCCTGCAGTAGTTACAACACTTGTCCATGAACATCAACGTGTTGTCAACATAGACATTGGTGCATATGCAAAGAGTCATCAATTAGCAATTGGAAGATAGAGAACAGAGTATCAACGGTATGTATTTGCAATTGCAAGAGAAAGATGAAGAAGCATAGAGGTAGGTGTTGATGTAATTGTTACTTTAGAATGTATGCACTTGTATTTCTTATGTATTGTACCCCAATGTTTATTCTGGGAAGTGTTTGTAATGTAATTGAGTCATGTCATGTCCCAATGTTCTGATTAGAAGTTTCTATAATGTAAACAAGTCAGGTCAAGTCAATGTGGGTAACCCTCCTATTGTTCAAGGGTTAAAGTCCCCACAGTTTCGGGGCCCTAGGGTTGTTAGAATCACCTAGTGAAGTCAACCCTAGTGACTCTATCTATTTATCACACACTCACTCACACTTAGTTGTAGTGCATAGCTGAGGGAGAAGAAGTTGTTGGGTCCAGAAAGAAAGAGGCTACTACTGTCGGGGAATATCATCTTACTATTTTGGTTTTTACTTTTGGTGTTGATTCTATCTCTGAGGAAGTTGCTAGGTTTTCTCCATTTATGGTTTCCCTAAGGAAAAACACTTTTTTTCATTGTCTCTTGTGTTTGATTTGTGTGCTTGTTATTCTCTCAGTTAAAGATCCTAAAATAATGCTAGCTTAATGTTAAAAATCAAACATGGTATCAGAGCTAACCTGAGAAGAAGACACTGTACAGCTACGGGAACTAGGTATTCCTACTTTATGGATCTATCTCCATATATTTTCAGAAAAATAAGGTTGTATTAACTCTCCTCCCTAGGGCACATCTTTTTATCGAAGCAGAATCCAATTCTGAGCTTTTTTAGTTTTGGACTCGACACTACTGCCGAAAATTAGGGATTTCTAGAGAAGTTGAATTTTTTAGTAAGCCCAGGCCTCGATTGATCTACTCCCCAAAAATGATGTTTATAGATCAAGATCAAATCATTTGGTTGGACAAAAATCCAAAAAATCCAAACCCTAATTTGCTCCTAAACTAGCACTGCTGAAATTCAGCTCCAAATCCAAATCCGACATCTTGACCTTGTAAGATCTAAATATTTTGTATTTCCATTTGAGTTTCTCAGTCAAGATGTTTCATCATAGCAATATTAATTAAAATATTGAGGGAGCTGATAAATTCCAAGACTGGAAGTATAGGATCTCCCTGGTCCTGGAAGAAAATGAGTTGGACTCCTACATCCATGAGGAGGTTCTAGTTCCAGAGGAAGATGAAGCTAAAGCCTTACATAAGAAGAAGTTGGTTATGGAAAAGAGGATTATTGCTAATTCAATCAAGGATCACCTCATACCACATGTGTCCTTGCTCAAGACACCTAAGGCTATGTTTGATGCCCTAACCAAACCGTTTAAAGGGAAGAACATAAACTGGAAGATGACACTAAGGAACTAGTTTAAGAATGTAAAGATCCAAAATGAGGAGAACATCGATTCATACTTCACAAGGGTCTTCCAGATCAAAGAACAACTTGAAGTAGTAGATGAAGAAGTGGAGAATGCTGAAATTGTGATGACAACCTTGAATGGTCTCGCTAGGTCATGGGATTCTTCCATCCAAGGAATCTGTGCTAGGAAGAAGCTAATCAAGTTCAGTAGATTGTGGGAAGATTGTTCATAAGAAGAAGCTCTAATAGAAGCTCAAGAAAAAAAGATGGGAAGTGAAGATCAAGCTCTCATAGTACACTCTAAGAAAGGAAGAAGGGAAAATCATCATCACCAAGGTAAGCATTTTCATCAAAAAAATTAATTTTGTAATAAGGGATCCATCCAAACTCAAATGTTATACATGTGATGAAAGATGACACTTTGCTAGAAGTTGTCCCATGAATAAGAGTGGATCCAAGAAGAAGAAGAACTCCAAAATAAGACATCATGCTCACACTACTGAGGATGATGATCCTCCCAGGAAGAAAGTAAAACAAGAAAGTGAAGAATCTTCAAGTGATGAAGAATATGTTCTATCTCCACTCTCATGAGAACTGTCACTCATGGAAGCAAAGATTGGCTTATTGACAGTGGGGTTTCCAAACACATGACAAGATTCAAGGAATATTTTGAGAAACTATTCGAACATAATTCACCCCATAAGGTGAAACTTGGGGATGACTACCAATATCCCATAAAAGGTAGTGGTGAATCCCCCTACAAGCTAGACTCTGGAAAGTCTATGAAAATGAAGGATGTCCTGTTTGTACCAGGACTAAAGAAGAATCTTCTCTCCATATTGGCAGTAGATGCAAAAGGCATGAGGGTTGAATTTGTAGATGGTCAAGTCCTCATGTGGCCAAGAGGAAAGACTATTGATGATGCAATAGTAATTGGAGAACAAGGAGGATTATACAAATTGAAGGGCCATCCAGAACAAGCTTTGGTCCATGACATAGTAGATCCAAATGAAATTTGGCATAGAAGGCTTGCACATGTGCACTACAGAGCACTACCACTTGCAATAAAAGCTATTAAAGGTCTTCTAGAAATTCAAGCAAAGCATGAAGGAGTCTGCAAAGGATGTGCAAAAGGAAAGAACACAAAGAAGGCATTTCCAAGTAGTGAAAGCAAAGCAAAAGGAATCTTGGAAATCATTCACTTCGATGTATGCGGTCCAATGTCATCCAGTTCTTTAAGAGGGTATGTATACTATGTTTCTTTTATTGATGATTATTCTAGGAAGACATGGATATACTTTATGAAGAACAAAGATGAAGTTTTCAGCAAGTTCAAGGAATTCAAATCGTTGATCGAGAACCACACAGAAAAGAAGATGAAGACCTTTCGATCAAATAATGGCAAAGAATTCACATCAAATGAATTCAAATAGTTATGCAAAGATTCAGGGATTAAGAGGGATTTATCCACTCCATATAATCCACAACAGAATGGGGTTTCAGAAAGGAATAATAGAACTATCATGGAAGCTGCAAGAGCAATGCTTCATGATCAAGATATTCCCATGCATCTATGGACAGAAGCTGCCAGAATAGTGGTGTATGTATAGAACAGTACTCCACACAGAGTACTGGAGAACAAGACACCTGAAGAAGTATTTTCCAACAAGAAACTAGAAGTCAACCATCTCAGAATATTCGGTTTTCTAGTGTACATACACATTCCAAAAGAAAGGAGGACAAAGTTAGATCCTTCAGGAAAGAAGGGTATATTTGTGGGATACTCTGAAAGCTCGAAGGCTTACATAATATACTTCCCAGGATTCAAGAAGATCAACATCAACAGAGGTGTAACATTTGATGAAGACTCGGATTACAACAAATCCAGGAAGAGACCTGTTGAAGATCCCGAAGAATCAGAAGCACTGAGAACTCATGACACAACCATGAACGAAGAAACTCAAGAAGAAGATCAAGAATTTGAAGAACCTCAAGAACCTGTAGATCCACCTTAGGAAAATAATCCTCACAAGAGGAAACCTGCTTAGGTACAAGAAGCTATCTGAGGTGCAAAAAGATATGGGGCTCCAGAAGAGAATCACAGAGAAAGGAAGAGAACCAGGTCCTGATCTGGGTATGTAGCTTTATTGTGTGACTTTATCAATAAAGAACCTTCCAACTATGAATAAGCAACAGAACGAAAAGAATGGAAGGATGATATGATCGAAGAGTATCAATTGATCATGAAGAATGATGTTTGGGATGCTATTCCAAGACTAGAAGGGAAGTCGGTTGTAACTTCCAAATGGATCTACAAGATCAAGCATGTTGCAGATGGCGGCAAAGAAAAATATAAAGCAAGATTCATGGCTCGTGGAATCTCACAGAAAGAAGGAATAGATTATGAAGAAACCTTTGCACCTGTAGCCAAAAACACTTCCATCAGATAAGTACTTGCTTTGGCTGCAATGATGAAATGGAAGATACACCAAATGGATGCCAAGACTACTTTCTTGAATGGTGTAGTGGAAGAGGAAGTGTATGTAGAGAAGCCACTCAGTTTTGAGACACATGACAGGGAGTCTCATGTGTGTAGATTGAAGAAATCTCCGTACAGTTTGAAACAGGAACCCAGCACATGGTACGACAAAATTGATGGCTTTCTATCCAGTTTGGGCTTTACCAAAAGTAAAGTAGATTCCAACCTTTAATGCAAGGTTGAATATGGAAACCAGGTGATGATCCTACTATATGTAGATGATCTATTTGTAACAGGTATGGATGGGTTGATTACTGATACGAAGAGGAAGATTGCTGCAGAGTTAGAAATGAAGGACTTGGGTATGATGCACTATTTTCTAGGCATGGAGGTGTGGCAGAATACGAATGGAATCTCCCTCAGACAAGGGAAGTATGCATTAGAGATCTTGAAGAGGTTAATGAGGATGGACTACAAGTCCATGACCACACCTATGGCATCAAAACTGAAGCTATTGAGTGATGCTTCATCAGAAGCGGTTGATGCTACGATCTATCGTAAGATGATTGGGTCCTTGATTAACCTGATGAACATGAGACCAGATATTTGTTTTGTTGTGAACACCTCAAGCCAGTTTCTGACAGATCCAAGACATGTTCACTTGATTGCTATAAAGCATATTCTCAGGTACCTAAGGGGTACAATTGATTATGGGATCAAGTCTAAGGTGAATCAGAAGATTAACCTAGATGCTTATGTTGATTCAGATTGGGCAGGCTGTGCCATCGATAGGAAGAGTAGTTCAGGGTGCTACTTCAGTATGGGATCAGGTGTGATCTCTTATTTTAGCAGGAAGCAATCTTGTGTGGCACTGAGTATAGCTGAAGCAGACTATGTCGCAACTTATTCAATTAGTTGTGAGGTAGTATGGGTGAGGAAGCTATAGTTTGATTTATTTGATCTCCAGTTGGATGCTACTTGTATACATTGTGACAACCCAATTTGCATGAATTTGTCAGATAACCCAGTGTTCCATGACAAGTTGAAGCATATTGAGATCAAGTATCACTATATTAGGGATATGGTGCAGAGGGGAGCAGTGAAGCTCCAGTATGTTGCGATGGATGAACATATAGTTGATGTGTTAACAAAGCCATTGGCTAGGGTGAAGTTTGAATACTTCAGGGAGAAGATTGGTGTTCTCCACATCGAGGTTCCCTACAAAGGGAAGTGATGATTCCATGAGCCATTCTATCATGGTTAGAGGATTGGTTCCTTCCATGTTAGATGTGAGTGTTGATCCATTCTTATGTGACTGTAGGATTCGTTCCGACATGATCAGATATAAGTGTTGAATGCCATTCTTGGAATGGAGGCACCTGGTCAGTTACCAGGAAAGCTCAGTATAGTACTGAGCGCCATTCTGATGTGACTGTAGGTTTGGTTTCTACATTATCAGATGTGAGTGCAGATATTTTCTGATATTGGTTATCATATGTAAGTGTAGATCCCTTTAAGCATGGAGGATTGGTTCCTCACATGGTCGAATATAAGTGCTGATCCTTTCTGACATTGGTTGTCAGATATGAGTGCTAAGCCTTTCTGACATTGGTTTTCAAATGTAAGTGCAGAGCCTTTTGACATGGAGGATTGATTCCTCGCATGGTCAAATGTAAGTGCTGAGGATTTCTGACATTGGTTGTCAGATATGAGTGCTGTTCTGTTCTGAAATTGGTTGTCAGATGTAAGTGCAGAGCCTTTCAGCATGGAGGATTGGTTCCTTATATCATCGAATGTAAGTGCTAATCCTTTCTGACATTGGTTGTCAGATGTGACTATTGGGCCTTTCTGACAGGGTTGTGGGATGTGTTCCCACATGGTCAGATGTGAGTGTTGGGCATTCCTTTCTGATATGATTAGAGGATTGGTTCCTACATGATCAAATATAAGTGTTGGGTGGGCCATTCTGACTTAGGGTCATATATAATTACTGGAAGAAGACCTACATGGAAGCTAGGCCTACAACCGGCATGAAAAAAGGATAGCTCTGTAGAACTTCCCGTGACAAGAAGAATCAAGAGATAGCACCTTTCATGATGATCTAGCAGAGGTGATATAGATCCAATGATGATCCAGATCTAGTGATGATGATCCAGATCCAGATGAAGATGACTTGAAGATGAATACGACTTCAAGATGAATATTACTTGAAGATGATGAGGACTCGAGGATAATCCAGATGATACAGAGAAGAAGACTTGTGCTGATAAATTGTGTCGAGAGAATACCTTCCTAGTTAAGAGGGAGTGTTGATGTAATTGTAACTTCAGAATGTATTCACTTGTATTTCTTATGTATTGTACCCCAATATTTATTTCAGGAAATTTTTGTAATGTAATTGAGTCATGTCATGCCCCGATGTTCCGATCGGGAGTTTCTATAATGTAAACAAGTCATGTCAAGTCAATGTGGGTAACCCTCCTATTGTTCAAGGGTTAAAGTCCCCGCAGTTCCGGGCCCTAGGGTTGTTAGACTCACCTATTGAAGTCGGCCCTAGTGAGTCATTGTCAAGTTGAGAATTAGTATAAATACAGAGTGAGTCTCTCTATTTATCACACACTCACTCACACTCAGTTGTAGTGCATAGCTAAGGGAGAAGAAGTTGCTAGGGCTAGAAAGAAAGAGGGTACTGCTGTTGGGAGATCATCTTACTATTTTGGGTTTTAATTTTAGTGTTGATTCTATCCCTAAGGAAGTTGCAGGGTTTTCTCCATTTCTGGTTTCCTCGAGGGAAAACATTGTGTTCATTGTCTCTTGTGTTTGATTGATGTGCTTGTTATTCTCTTAGTTAAAGATCCTAATATAATGCTAGCTTAATGTTAAAAATCAAAAAATAGGCTAAAGCATTGAAGAAGGAACAAGAAGAATTGAGGGCCAAGAGCGCAAAGGAAATTGATGAGTTGAAAAAGGAACAAGATCGATTAGTAGTCAAGAAGGCACAACTTTGGGATTGCATGGTGCAGTTCGATAACATAATTACTCAAGTATGTGAACGAGTGATGAAAGGTGTTGTAGAAGAGGATGCAGAAGCCAAGGTGCAGTGGCTCAGGATGATGATTGTGCAAGTAGACCATGATGACAACATTTTGGATGCTCTGGTACATCCAAACACACCACCAAAGCAAGTCACATCGAGAAAAAGCTTCATGGAATATGTGGCAACACAACAAGAGGAGATGGAGCAATAAGCAAAGAAGGCCATGAAAGAGTGTTGGGCCTAGAAATGGCCCCTTTTTGACCAACCTATTATGCATGCTAAACAGATTTTTTTCCCTCATTTGGCCCCTCAAGTCATATAGGTGTGGTTAATCATTGTCTTATTTTATTAATGCTCAGGATTATGGTAATCAGGGCTCTAAATCTTAAATTATGCTAACATATGATGGTTTTATAAATATATTTCGAGATATACAGAATATAGGTGTAGTGGGAAGAATATGCCAAAGGAGGGGTGGACATTCATTGTTAAAGCTGATCACTATCCATTCCATCCTTTCCCAAAGAACGCGGTCCAAATGTATTAGTCCATGCGAGCTGTACAAGGGTAGCTGCAACAGATTGAGACAGATTTGGAGGCGACAGTGTGCCGCTGCTCAAAAGTAGCTATAATGTGAGGAATATCTTCTCATTCAATCATGATCATTATTTCTGGCCCAAATAACAGCTTCCCTACATCTTCTGCTCTCATCTTGCCATGACTGTAACAACTTATTGTAATTAGGGCAGCCTGAAGATCAGAGATCTTCATGGCTGCACGATAATAGTAGGAAGAGGTTATGATTGTAATTGCATAAATATGGGAAGCCATTCTAAGCCAGGGGTTAAAATTTTAACCAAATTATTGTATCAGCTGTGAGTAAGGTTGCATGTTAATCTGCCATTTTTTTAATACAAGGAGTTTGATTCTTCAGATCTCAGTGTTTTAACGTGTGTTACTTCCAGCATCTCTGTGTGAAGGATGGGCATGCCTTCCCACAGGGATTGCTGAGTTAATTAGGTATTCTATTTATTTTTTTGTGTGATTTTGTGATAATCCCATTTATTTATAGTAAGTTGCAACAATTATTGATTTACAGTGTGTCATTGAATAATCATTAATTGCATCTCCTATAAAACTGCAGTGGTGTGGTGTGTCAGTCGACTGTATAGGTTAACTGTCTTTTATGTAACTGTGTGATAGCTCTAACAGGCCTATTCATCCCTAGTTCTTTCAATTATTGTTTTCTTTAGATCTTTGCAGTTTGTTCCCTTGCATTTCTAATTGCAGAATTTCATTCCCATACTTTTAATTTCTAGAATAGCTGAATTCAATTCCTGTACTTTGAATTTCTAGAGTAGCTGAATTCAATTCATGTACTTTGGATTTCTAGAATAACTAAATAAGGATAGTTGGATGGATCTTTAGATGGTTCGGTAATCAGGGATTTTATTTTCTGCAAAATTAATCTCTATGTTATTTCCTGAATATTTCGATCCTAGATTAAGAATTGTAGGAGGTACTTGTGATTGCATTCTTGAGAAAGTAGATTAGATTAAGTGGATTATGGGATGAGTGTGGCTGAACAGGAAAATAGGATCATTTACTTGCAGCATCAACTACATAGTGTTTAAAGCACGTATAGTGCATATTATCCTTGAAATAAGAGACTTCCCTGGGTTGACAATTTATATTGAATACCCTATATGTTAGCTTTAATTAACTTGCATATAGGGTGCCCAACATTTTGGTGCCGTTGTTGGGGAGGATAAGTATTGGACACTATTGTAGTTGCATCCAGTAATTGTATTTATTCAGTATTCTTTAGTTTTTTTTTGTTTGCATGTTTTGGGTTGTATTAATATAAGAAGGGTACAATGTGACCATCTTATAAATCCTAGAACCCGACAGAACACTAACGCTGCAGGTGGTCAAGGCCATGGGATAATTCCAGCATTGGGGAGAAAAACATTCATTGAAGACCTGGTTGATAGAACCAATTCTTCTACCAGGGATCACTATCAGGAAACACCCATCAAAAGAAGCCCTGCCACCCTCGGAGTGGCAGCGTCAATCTCTACAGTGGAGAACACATGAGGAACTGCAACACCCTTGAATACCCCTGCAGAGGAAGACAGAGTTAGTACTACAGGATCAGCTGATCGAGATCTGATCTATCACATTAATGGGAAGGTTGTGACTGAAGAGGAGTGGACATAGTTCCATTAGAAATTCACTGATTAGTGGAAGAACGAAGAGGATAAAACAGAATAAAATATGAGTAACAGATGCGATCCTACAGATGAAGAGGCAATGGGAGAAAATCATCATCATGAGGGTAATTCCCTGCATGAAGGGATGGTGGCTACACTTCAATTCCCGATTCAACAACGAGAAGGGATAGCTCCCATGAAAAATATATCTCCATCGGTGTTGCCTCGCTTTTATGGAAAAGCGGCAGAGGATCCAGATGAATTTTTTTTTGAATTTGATATCCTTTGTCACAACTATGACTACACCACCAATGCACAAGAGATGAAACTCTTCCCTGCCACTCTGAAGGACAATGCATTATGCTGGTTTATGATCCTAGGAGGTGAAACTGTCACTAATTGGGACAGGATGAAACACGTGTTCCTGGAGAAATATCAGGGGTATTGCAATACCAAGGATAAGAGAGAACAAATATTTAAAATGGTACAGAAGGATGATGAAAGGATGGAATATTGCATTGAAAGGATTTTATATAATGTGCAGAGAGATGGACAGAATAATATTGGGTTATATGTGCTCAAAATAATCCTACTTCATGGGATTAGGGATGATTTCATAGACATGTTAAACCTGTTAGGAAAGGGGGATATCTCCAAGGAGTCCTTTGAAAATATAGTGGAACTATGAAAAAGGTACTCTAGGGGGTATTCCAGGAATAACAGATGGGACAAATCGGACAAATTAGAACGTGATGTCTTCGATAGAACTCATAAGTGATCAAATGGAGGAGCCACCCATGCAGAGATAGGAAATATCATCGAAAATTTCAAAACAGAAATGATGAGATCCATCTCCTTATAAATAGATGTCCTGAGGGAAAAGCAAAAACAAGCATTAGAGGATCTCACACTAGGTGTATTCTGCCCTAGATGTAGAAAGAACCACCCTCTGAAAGACTGCCCGCTCGACAAGGTAGAAGTGTGTCAGCTATGCAAGTTGAACCATGACACAAAATAATGCCCGTCACTACCTCAAGTGAAGGTTGTTCTACACGCATCAACTCTAGAGGTGAAACCATCTTACCTTATTACACAGAAAAAGCCCTGGCAGCCTCGAAATCAAGGTATGAATCTAGACTCATTTTCATTTTTGAATAACATGAATAATTGGAATAATATGCAGCATATGAATACACAATTCCCTTCATCTTATTCTAATCCTCAATGGTACCCCTCTCAGCCTTCAATACAAAATTTTAACTCTTGGAACCCCTGGACTCAGCCACCATAGCCACAACCACTGAGCCAACCAAATTCTTGGTCTCCTGGATGGAGGAATTTCCATCCAGGGAACCAGTTTCCCCATAATTAACCCTCTCAATAGCTTCCACATCAAACATTTTCTCAACAACCATACCCTCCTCAATATCCTCAACCTTATCAGCAATCACAATTGCAACTCCAGAATAATGGTGTCCCCAATATGCCGATACGACCTTAGCTTCCTGCTCAACCTAACCCTAATCCAAATAATAAAGAAATCCATCAGTTTGATACTATCAACATGCCTGCCTACTCCCTTACTCAAGTACCTAGTAATGATATCTACTTAAGATCAGGAAAGGTAGTGGAGCCTTTGATCATTGAGGATGTTCCATCCTCTGTGCATGAAGAAGGGATGAATCCATCGTATTTATCCAATGCAGCAACCCCCATCATTGAATACACTGAACATCCTACTAATATGCTGGCTGAAACACATAACAGTGCATCTATTGACACACATCCTACCCAGTTGATTAGGGAACCACCATACCCTGAAATATTAATGTTACCAAAGGTAGTGGGACAACCTCAATTTAACCTCTTAGGAGAGTTAAGAAATATTTATGTTAAAATTACCCTCCTTCAGGACCTTCAAGACGTACCTATCTATGCCAGAATTGTTCGGGATATGTGTATAAGGAAACCAGGAAGGAAACCCAAGGATCCTTCCACTGTTCATGTCATAGGGAAATTATCTACACTAATAATCGGAAAAACCCTCTTGGCCAAATATAATGACCCTGGGAATCCCACTGTCACTGTGCAGATTGGGCATACACAGATACCCAACGTACCGGTATACCTAGGAGCAGCAATTAACGTTATGACTATTGAAGCTGTAAGAAAACTTTGGCTCACTAATCTCAATCCAACCCCCACTATTTTAGAATTGGCAAATAGATCCAGTATTAAACTTAAAGGAATTTTGGATGATCTCGTCATCTCAGTTGATTCTTAGGAGTACCTTGCTGATTTCTTGGTTTTACAACCTAAGTCGTAGATAGGAGGACACCCATTGATCCTGGGAAGACCATGGTTAGCTACAGCTAATGCTTGCATCATTTGTCGATCTAGGTCTATGACCATATCATATGGCACTGAGATAAAGAACCTCACTGTCTATCCTCCAGCTCAATCGAGTTTAGAAACTGAAACTCTGTTATGGATGGATCCAGAGGAAGACGAGGGAGTTCAACCATTATTAGCAATAGGGAAGGCCTTAACTTTTAAAGATGAAACTGAAGATGACACCATTAATAATTTCATCAATGAACCCACTTCTGTCAATAAGAAAATTTATCAAATCCTAAATACTACTCTAGGTGAAGAGGAACAAGAAAATATCATAGAAGAGGTATTAGTCAGTGACACTCATATAGTTCCAGTATTGAAAAATTTGAAAAGTGTTCCTATCGAGGTAAAGTCTAGAAAAACCCTGATTATTAATCCCAGACTTTCCCTAGATGAAAAAAAGCGCCTAATCAGTCTCTTACAAAAACACAAGGGGGCATTTGCATAGGAATACACAGACACGAGGGGTATCCCCTCTAATCTGTGCACCCATCACATTTATATCAAAATTGACTCCTAGCCTGTGTGCCAGCCTTGACGACGAATGAACCCTAATATTAGGGACATCATGAAGGAAGAAATTTAGAAACTATTGGAAGTAATATTTATATATCCGATTTCAGATAGTGAGTGGGTTTCTTCGCTCGTAATAGTACTCAAGAAGAATGGTAAATGGAGAGTCTGTGTGGACTATAGAGAGCTGAACAAGGAAACACAGAAATATCACTTTCCCCTCCCTTTCATCGATCAAGTACTTGACACCTTATCCAAGAAGAAGTTCTTCTCCTTCTTGGATTGGTTTAGTGGGTACAATCAAATTGATATTTATCCTTAAGACCAGGATAAAACTACCTTCACTTGTCCCTAGGGAACTTTTACATACAGAGTGCTTCCCTTTGGTTTATGCAATGCATGAGCCACATTTCAAAGAGTTGTGATTGGCATCTTTTCAAAATTAGTTAATGTTACTATGGAATTTTTTATGGATGATTTTACTCCTTATGGCAAGGATTTTGAAGAAGCATTGAAAAATTTGGAAAAGGTTTTAATTCGCTATGAACAAACCCAGCTATCTTTGAGCACTGAAAAGTTCCATAAGATGATGAACGAAGGAGTGGTGTTGGGGCATTTTATCTCTGCTTATGGCATCCAGGTGGACCCCTCTAAAATCAAGGTAATAAAAAATATACCTACTCATGTAACTAAAAAATAAGTGTGAAGTTTCTTGGGGCACGCTGGATATTACCGAATATTTATAGAAATCTTTTCCAAACTTGCCTCTCCTTTGTTTTCACTATTAATGAAGGATGTGCAATTTATTTGGAATGAGGCATGCCAGACAATGTTTTTTAAAATTAAGGAGAATCTGTCCACATATCCCACCCTAAGAGGGCCCAATTGGACCCTACCTTTTCACATTTCTTTAGATGCTTCTGATACTGCCATTGGAGCAGTTTTAGGACAGCAGGATGGTAAAGCACCTTATGTAGTTTATTATATTAGTAAAAACTTAGCTCCTGCTGAACTTAATTATACTATTACCGAGAAGGATTTCTTAGACATTGTTTAGTCCATTAACAAATTTTGACATTATATCACTAGATATCCTACATTTGTGCACACTGACACCTCGACCATCAAATATCTAATGAACAAACCTGTTACCAATGCTAGGGTAACTAGGTGGCTATTACTATTACATGAATTTGATATTACCATTATAGACAGACCTCGAAGAGAAAATGTTGTTGCTGATTTCCTATCTTGTTTTACTAATAGTGATGATAATTTTCCGGTTGAGGACTCTTTTCCAAACGAACACTTATTTGTAGTTTCAGCTCACTCCTCTTGGTATGGAGATGTCACTAACTACTTGGCTGCAAGAAAGCTTCCAGCACATTTGTCCAAAAGAGGAAAGGGGAAAATTATTCAACAAAGTGCCAGGTATTGTTGGATAGACGGTCATCTCTTCTACACAGGCCCTGATCTTGAGATCAGAAGATGTGTAAGAGAAGATGAAATATTCCATATTTTGAAGACCTTCCATGATGAGCCTTATAGGGGGCATTTTGCAGATAGGACGGACACAAAGTACTGAGAATGGGATACTATTGGACAACCCTTTTTAGGGATGCAAAAAGCTATGTCCAATATTGCGATAGTTGCCAAAGGATGGGCCAACCCAATAAATTAGATCAAATGCCTCTTCAACCACAACTGGTCGTTGAACCCTTTGATAAATGGGCCTTAGATTTTTTTTGTCCTATCAGCCCTCATTCCAAGTAGAAATCCTACATATTGGTCTATATCGACTACATGATGAAATGGGTAGAAGCTGTGGCTCTGGTTAAAGCCAATGACCAGCCTATGATCAATTTCCTGTATGGTAAAATATATACCCTTTTTGGGGTACCCAAGGAAGTGGTTTCCGATGGGGGACCTCAGTTTCTGTCGAATCAATTCAAAGCTCTGCTACAAAAGTACCATATTCAGCACTATATAGCTTCACCATACCATCCCCAAGCCAATGGCCAAGTGGAAAGCACTAACAAAGTTATTGAAACCATCCTTACCAAGACATTCAAGATCCATCATAGAGATTGGGCTGATAGACTTCCGGAAGAATTGTGGGCATATCGTACTACTTGGCGCAACACTACAAGTTTCTCTCCTGATGACTTGGTGTATGGGAAAAGTGTTTCCTTCCTTATTGAATTTGAAATTAAGACTTTGAAGATAGCTACGGAGGTGAACTTAGATGTAATCAAAGCTTAGAAGAGAATATTGAATGAATTGAATGAACTTGATGAGAACTGTGTAGCTGCTCTGGATCAGAAAGTATTAATACATCAACAAAGATCTAATGGCATGACTGATTCATCAAAAAGAAAGTATTCTGTGAGGGAGACTAGGAATTATTATATGATTCAAGATTCAAAAGGGACTTCAAGGGTAAATTACGCACAAGATGGTTGGGCCCATATCTAGTAGACAGAGTATTTGATAATGGTACAGTCAGCCTGGTAACGATTGATGAGAATCATGCACCATTATTTGCTAATGGTCACAGGCTGCAACTATACCATAATCCCATTTCAAAGGATGCATTCACTTCATAGATTGCAGCTGATCTGGACTACCAGTTAGAACAAGGGTAGGAATCTTTCTCTGCCCTTATCAATCCTTAGTTAATCGCTATATATCTTACATAATTTTTTTTTGTACATAAATAAATTGATATTTTTACTATTATTGTTATCTTTTTCTTTTGCACTTGATCCATTTTTTTTAAATAAAATGTGCAGGGATCACCTAAGGACCGGTGGTCATCATCGGGCCTATTGAACAAGGTCATCCTTCTGTAACTTCCTACGCCAGAAGAAAATTCCTTGAACAAATTTGTTGCAATCGCAACTCGTCCCTTTATCCCCTTTCATGCAACTACAATACCTTCAAAATCATTGCCTTTTTATCCCCTTTCATGCAATTGCAACACCGTAAAACTTCTACCTTCACCCCCTTCCGCGCAGCTGCAGCACCGTAAAACTTCCTCTTTTACCCCCTTTCGCATAGCTGCAACACCGTAAAACTTCCACCTTTACCCCGTTTCACACAGCTGCAACATCGTAAACTCTTGCCCTTTACCCTGTTCTGCGCAGCTGCAACACCATCAACTTTCGTTCGCTTAAATCCTTTTTCCGATTATGGCAGTTGTGACACCGTTTCAATTTCATCCATTTTCACCTTTTCTGGCAGCTACGACACCGTTTCACTTTTGTCTATTTTCACCTTTTTCGGAAGCTGCGACACCATTTCATTTTTGTCCATTTTCACCTTTTCCGGTAGCTACGACACCATTTCACTTTTGTCCATTTTCACATTTTCTGACAGCTATGACTCCGCCACAATTAAATGATTTTTCTATAATCCAAGGCCGTGACTCTGCTAAACTGTTTGATTTCTCTATGGTATGCGGCTGTGACTCCTCCATTATTAGCAGAATTATTTGCAACTGTGGTTAATGACTCTTCCAGATATGGCTCTAATTCCTGATGTCGGTGATTCCGATTTATATTCCAGCATTCATAATCTTTTCGACCAATTTGACATGATGGTTTTGGTTCCCCGGCAGAAAAGGTCATTACAACATACCTACAATAATAATTACACTTAAATGGCTACACATCACACACTCTACTATTTTCCAAAGGTCACCATCCATCACATATTTTTGAAGGTTTGGTTTTGATTATCTACTTGATTAAGTATTAAGTGGATCTGACAATATTAATCATACCTTCCTTTCTGTGCCCATTATTACACCTCCATATCATTAACCATCCACTCGTAGGACTTAATGACTATTTACGTTACCTGATAGCCACCACCTTTCCTAATTTGGAATGAATTCCAAACATTCTTATGCTCTGAAACTTTCTGAATTTACCCAACTCCACTCTCAGTTGTTCATGCATACTCTATGCTTTAACCTCCATTGTCAGTATTTGTAATCTGTCGGACTGTACCACACTTCTGAAGGTAAAAAAACATGGGTATCCCAACTCGGCATGAACCTCCAAACACGTGAGAACTCAGAATAAATGCTGAGGTTTTCGCTATTTTTCAAGCTGCAAGTTGGACTAAATTCTTCCAATGCCTAAATGGGTTTCATCATGAGACAGCTCTACAATTCTCCTTGAATCTTATAGAAACCCACTTAGAAGTTTGGGGGTTACGTATTGAAGTCTCTGAAGCATCAGTGGCTGAGGTCATTGGCCTTCCCGAGGTGGGCAGATCCTAGTTTGGACAAAGAAACCCCAATCCTGTAGCAGTACAGGATTTTCTAAGAGAAGGGGAGAAAATTCAACAGTCATAGAGGGGGATAGCATTACAGTCACTGCCTCAGCCATGGGATCAAGTAGCAATTTTTCTCAAGAAGTATATCACCTGTGAAAGTAGGTATCAAATGGTTTATTACTCTGAATTTCCTTTATTATCTCATCTCCATCACAGGGCCTTGTTAAACATTCCATTTTATTTATTCAATGATTTACACCATATGGCAAGGTTTGTCAGAACAACCAAGCATCCAAACTCCTCCCTTACCCACCATGGACTAATTAAATTAATAATTTTACGTGCACTTTCTCAACAAAACCAAACCTGGGAGAAATTTACAGGTCAAATTCACGAACCCACTCTTTTGCTCGGTGTTCCAATGGAAGAGAAAATAGAAGTACATGTACTCATGGGGCCTGTTCAAAACCAAGAACAGTATGCTAATCAACAGTTGGGGGGAAATGCAGAGCAAGAGGAGGTTCGAAGTCCCTCCAATTTAGTTGTGGGGTGGGAATGAGACTGGATCGGAGGATTAGTTAGGAGACCAAGCAGAACAATTGGAGGAGAATGCACAAGAAAACCCTGTACAAAGATTAAATAATATGGCAGCTCTGACAACAGAGGCTGAAACTGGAGTAGCATTAGATGCTGCAATAGTTGAAACCGAAGATGTTAGAGCTATGATAATAGAATAAAACATGGAGGTGTTGACCATTGAATATTCCCCTGAATGGGGAGGAATCCTGATCGAGGAAGAACAAGAAAATGTTGAAACAAAGGATATCCCTTCCACATCAGCCACAAATCTGGAAATTCCAGCACCACGGAGAAAAAGGAGGAGATCAAAAGATGAAATACGTGCATCACCTCCAATAAGACAAAAAAGAACCAGGTCAGTTACAGCAGTAGAAGAAGCATGGGAAAGATGGGAAGCCTTAGAAGCACAAATTGATTTCCCCATTCTGAGACCCAAAGCAAATGATGCCCCACGAGAATCGGCTCCAGAAGAACCTCAAATTGAAGGACTTCTATATGAAAATGGGCTATTAAAGGAGGAAGTACAATCACTCTGAAAGGAACTAGAAAATTGGAAGGAAGTGTGTATGAAACAGAGTGAAAGGAAGCTGCACACATTGGTTGAAGCTGCAAACCAATTAGAGGGATCAATTCCTACTGAGGTTGGTGATGAGGAAGAAAGAGTGGTTTGTTCTATGTGTGGAGAAATTGTTAACCAGTCAGGTTACAATTTCATAGTTCATTCCTTTGTGACACAACAGCCCATACCTATAGCTATGGAAGAACAGGGACAACCTGATTGGAAGGATGGTGAGGCTCCCCAAGAGAAACTCTAGCAAGAGGAAGTAGTAGATGAACAGGATGCTGATACACAAGAACAAGCATCTTTGAATATTCCTGTTGAAATTGCCACCCAAATTGGGACATATGAACCAGAGGATGAGGTTATTCCTGATTTTGTTGAAGAAGTTTGCACTGTGACCCCTGAACCTTCTTAGGGCACAAAACCAACAGGAATGGAAACCCAATATTAGAATGATGATGAGGTTGAACAGGATGCTAATACACAAGAACCGGCATCCTTCAATATTCTTGTTCAAGTTGCCACCCAAATGGAGGAAGAAGAACCAGAGATTGAAAAAATTATGGAATTTAATGAAGAAATTTGCACTATGACTCGTGAACTGTCTCATGACATAGAGATAATAGAAATGGAATCCCAACAATAGGAAGATGAGGAATTAAACTAGGATGTTGCTACACAAGAACCAACATCCCTGGAAATTTCTGTGGAGACTCTTAGGATGCAACAAGAAGCCAACCCTAGAATGGATGTCATTCCTAATTTGGATTTAGGAGAGGATGAACAAATGCAATCACAATCCTTGGGGGCCACTGAAATCCTTGAGGAACAGCTCCATATTGAAAAATACATGAACGCAACTCTACAATGCCAGCAACAAGAAGAAAGATAAGGGCAGGGCTCTGTTACACAAGAACCAATGGCCTTGCATCCCCATGTTGAAGTTGTAGCTGATAATCAGGAAGATAAGGAGATTAAAATTTAGGAGGAAGTTGTCCCACAAGAACCAACATCCTCACAATCGGCTATTGAAATTTCTATAGGAGAACTCCAAAAAGAGGATGTTGTTACAAAAGAACTAGCATCTCCAGAAGTTGTTTCAAGACTACCTATGGTTGAATTTTCTGCAGAAGAAATTCCAGGAAGGGATGCTGTTACACAAGAACCAGCACCCCATGAAGTGATCTCAGAAGTGCAGGATGTTCAATGTGGCACATTCGGTGATAAGGTATGGACTCAACTTCCTCAAAATTTTATCAATTTGGATTCTGATAAGGAAGAACATCCTAAAGAAGAAGAAATCCTGAAGCTTATAGAAGAACTCTCAATCCTGAGAATAGAACTGAGGAAGTTGAGGAGTCAGGTGGAGAAATATCAAGAAGGGATGGTGAGGAAGTGGAGGAGTCAAGTGGAGAGATATCAAGAAGGGATGGTGAGGAAGTGGAGGAGTCAAGTGGAGAGATACCAAGAAGAGATGGTTTCCCTCCTTGAACATAGAAATACCATTAGGGAACTAAAGGAAAAATGGGTAGAAGAACTCACGACATAGAAACTCCATGGGGAAGAAATATAGAAGGAGCTAAGGGAGCTGAAAAAGTTCAAGTCAATGCAGGTGGAAAAAGACCAGCTGTATGCTCTTTCTCAGGAATTATTGGGTACCAGAGTACCATCCTCCTCTTACCCTTTGTTTTTATTCGAGCAGTTTATTTGGCTTAAACAGAGGGTTGTGAAAGAAGGGAGATCATATGAAATAGAAACCTTGGCGAAATTCTTGGAAACATTTCTAGGAAGTGATTTTGAGGACCTGAATTTGTTGTGTGAGATTTATTTGCATGAGATGGCTTGTCCTTTGGACTGCCATTCGAATCTTGTTCTTTTCTCAAGTGATGTTCAGTTGGGGCTTTTTCCTCCTTTGTGAGCAATCATGTTTATTGGGAAAGTTCTTTCCAAACTTTCTCTCACAATGAGGCCCACTCTAATATTTGGATTCGAAGCGAACCTCAAAATTATCGTCTTCTCCTTGCTCAACATTAGAGTCTACTCTCATGTCTGATCCAAACTTGGCACATAATGGAACTTTAGGAAAGGGTTATTTCTACTTGTACCATCCATATTTCCATGCATCAATGAACAGCTTTGGAAGGTAGTTAGCACAGATGGCAGTTTTCCTCTCCAACCCTTAGAAATAGGGACCACTACTATTACAAGAATTTTGAACAACCACTTTCCAAGATTGAGGGTTATGTTGGATGCATGAGGGAATGTGGGGTTAATTGGATGGGACTAAAATTTAAATTTCCTCTCATCTGGTGGCGAGCAAACTGTACATGGAATATTTCTCATTAACAAGGGCAGAAGAGTAGAAGTGTTGGAGATATTGGGTTGTCCATAAGGGATTTGTAGAAAAAAAGGAACATCTGAATTTCCCTACAACGTTTCTTCTCTCCATGAATGAAGCATAATGCCATATTTAGATTCAGAATAATGGAGGTTGTTGCATGAGGACATGAAACATGACAGTTGGGGGGAGATGTTGGGCCCAAAAATGGCCCCTTTTTTACCACCCTTATCCACCTCTTTTTACCTCATCCTACTCTATTATGCATGCTAAATAGATGTTTTTCCCTCACTTGGCCCCTCAAGTCATACAGTTATGGTTAATCATTGTCTTATTTTATTAATGCTTAGGATTGTGGTAATCAGGGCTCTACATATTAAATTATGTTAACATATGATGGTTTTATAAAGATATTTTGAGATATAGAGAATACAGGTGTAGCAGGCCAAACATGCCAAAAGGAGGAATGGGCATTCATTGCTAAAGCTAATCGCCATCCATTCCATCGTTGCCTAAATAATGCAGTCCCAGTGTATTAGTCCATGCAAGCTATACAAGCGTAGCTACAACAGATTGCGATAGATTTGGAGGCAATAGTGCGTCGCTACTCAAAAGTAGATGTAATCCACAGAATATATTCTCAATCAATCATGATCATTATTTTTGGCTTGAATAACAGCTTCCCTATATCTTCTGCTCTCATCTTTCCACGACTGTAATAGCTTATTGTAATTAGGGCAGCCTAAAGATCAGAGATCTTCATGGCTTCTCGATAATAGTAGGAAGAGGTTATGATTGTAATTGCATGAATATGGGAAACCATTATGAGCTAGGGGTTGAACTTTTAACCAAATTATTGTATCACCTGTGAGTAAGGTTGCGTGTTCATCAGCCTTTTGTTTAATACAAGGAGTTTGATTCTTCAGATCTTAGTGTTTTAACGTGTGTTACTTCCAGCATCTTTGTGTGAAGGTTGATCCTACCTTCCCATAGGGATTGCTGAGTTAATTAGGTATTGTATTTATTTTGTTGTGTGATTTTGTGATAATTTCCTTTATTTATAGTAAGCTGCAACAATTATTGATTTACAGTGTGTAATTGAATAATCAATAATTCCATCTCCTGTAAAACTGCAGTGGTGTGGTGTGTCAGTCGACTGTATAGGTTAACTATCTTTTATGCAACTGTGTGATAGGTGTGATAGCCTTGTTCATCCGTAGTTCTTTCAATTACTATTTTCTTTAGATCTTTACATTTTGTTCCCTTGCATTTATAATTGCATAATTTCATTTTTGTACTTTTAATTTCTAGAATAGATGAATTCAATTCCTGTACTTTGAATTTCTAGAGTAGCTTAATTCAATTCATGTACTTTGGATTTCTACAATAACTAAATCAAGATAGTTGGATGGATATTTAGATGGTTTGGTAATTAGGGATTTTATTTCCTGCAAAAGTAATCTAGATGTTATTTCCTGAATATTTCAATCCTAGATTAAGAATCGTAGGAGGTACTTGTGATTACATTCCTGAGAAAATAGATTAGATTAAGTGGATTATGGGATGAGTGTGGCTGAAAAGGAAAACAAGATCATTTACTTGCAACATCAGCTACTTAGTGTTTAAAGCATATATAGTGCATATTATCCTTGAAATAAGAGACTTATTTGGGTTGACAATTTATATTGAACACTCTATATGTTAGCTTTAATTAACTTGCATATAGGGTTCCCAACAAAGAGACTACACAATTTTTGGGCAGCATAGTCCAAAACGAGCAATTAGAGAAATTGACCAAGAATTTGCAGGAAGTGGAGTAGCAACTGGAAACACTGAAGACATCACTGAGAATGTTGCCACCAGTTATTCATATCACCAAGTATCTGAAACTGAAGGAGTTGCATCATCGCATGGTAAAGGCCCAGGAACGTGAGAGGAAGCGTAGTACATAGATAGATGAGGTGCAAGATCTTGGAGCATAGCTTTACATTAAGGAATATTCTATGTTACAGGTTGTACAGAAAGGAAAGAAAGAGGTTGTTGAGAAGATGGTTTAACATCCGCTAAAGCATGACTTGACATGGATCCAAGAGATTGTTGATAAGATTAAATAGAAAGTTAAGGAGATCAATTAGCAGTATGCAGGCTTCAAGTAGAAGATCATTGAGTACACCATGTCCAACTGATGTGGATCGAGGGAGAGCCGCAAGATTGTGTTGGGGGCATGTTGGCAAGAGGTTTTGGGATAATCTAGATACATAGCATTGCAGATGCTTTGGAATATCAAAGACACCACGCAAGGTGAAGTTTTATTATTTTGTGTACATTATGTAGATTGTGGTCATATTTTGTAGAATATGTTAAGAGATAGTTAGGAAGTTAGTTAAGTGGACCATGAATGTAAAGGCAAAATCTTATAAATAAATCTTGAATCACAATTGTAAGAGAGCTAGAGTCTTGAGCTTGTATTGGTCTTAGTAT
Organism: Pseudotsuga menziesii; assembly: GCA_001517045.1. NCBI lineage: Eukaryota > Viridiplantae > Streptophyta > Pinopsida > Pinales > Pinaceae > Pseudotsuga > Pseudotsuga menziesii. Next base: position 163,158 of record LPNX010055666.1, read on the forward strand.
AAATATTTGATGAATTAAGGAAATCTATGCATAAATTGAGATTTGTGGATCTGTGTATGGAAGAACCTTTTTGAAGAGTCTGTGTTTTGAGTGAAGGTTAATATGAAATGATGGAGGTTGAGTAATACTATTGTGTCCTTTTCATTTTTCCTATTTTATTGTCTTCTGCAGATCAATTATAAATTCAATGTGTATTTGTGACATGGAACCTATAAATGATGCGATGTGTCCCTAGTTTGAATGATGTTATTTTTGTTAGATATGTTTGTGCATCAATGTTTTATTGCAATTCTAGTATGATAATGTGATCTTAGAAATGATGATGTAGTTTTGTTAAAGCATAATTTGAATAATTAGATCTGTTAATGTCACGCTAAGTTGATAAGAAGTTGCACATGGTCCTCTCTCATGCTATAGAAAATTGGTTATGTCAGCTCTCCCTTGAACATCTCGGGTGAGACTTCATCTTCCTTGCAAGTGTTGCTGAATGGGATAAAACCTATTTGGATCGGTGCTCAGGGAGATTGTGGTGGTTTGGGTGTCGACAGAGAGGGAACCCCTGTCGATTGGTTTTGTGTCAACACCATGTGAATATGGGTTATGCGTTATAGGACATAAATGAGGGTAGCATAGGCATGGTGGAGTGCATGGGTGAGTGGGAGTATCTCTAGGAAACATTTAATGGTCCAAAAGGGGTAAAAACCACCCAAATACATGCATGGGCACCTCTGGTCAAACCAGATCCCATTTTAAGGAGTAGGAGGACCCCAAGGAATGAAATATCATTAGTGAGGTCTCTCATGCTCTTAGTTGACAAAAATAGGGCTCTTAAACCATGTTCCCAAACCATGTGCTAGACCTAAACCACATTTGAATCATTCCTGAGTCAAGGTTAACCCTAACATTAGGTTCATTAATGAGTCAAGAAACCCCATATACCTTGCTAGAACTACATAACCAAGGTTTGGACCATATGACATAAGTACAAGACAAATGAAAATGTGTTGTAGGTGTATGTGACAACACTTTTGGATTGTATGATGCTCTAAGACCCCCCCTTAAGCCTAACATAGTGTAAACACATAAAAAATTAAGGCCTTGGAAACTAAGGCTCAAGTCACCACTTACAAAAATTTATTTTTCCATGTAAAACCGAGGAAAGAGGAAAAAACCTCATGGGTAAAATCCTCCCTTAAGAATGGACATTACACAGAGATGATCAAAATGTATTCAACAAGTATTCTTCTTCACTTGAATGAGTTGAATGAACAACTTCTTTATGATATACTTGGTGAAGGTATTGTGGATGCCAATATCATGCATCATTGCATCAATGTGTTGTAGACAAATAACATGTGGAGAGGCCCCTTGAAGGCCATCATTTGCTGATGGAGGAGCATCATAAGAATGATTTTTGTTGCAACCATACTATGATATGGAAGCATAATAAATAATGAAAAATATATCTCTGCAAACTCTTTCCCAAAGAGCATGAAAAGACTCAACAAAATCAGCTTCATGTGTAGCTGCCATATCATGAATTAAACAATGCATATTATTTCCAATTTGATGAAGCACCTTCATAAATATTTAACAAAGATTATGAGTCTCTGAAATATCATAATATGAGTCATATACAATAGAAAATATCATATTTATATTTTCTCCATGAGATAATGGGTCCATAGTGGGAAAAGAGTGGGAAACTAGGTCACACTGACAGTTGAGCAAACTTGGATGGTATGGAGATTTGAAATTTGAACCATAGGTGGTGAGATAAATTCCACAAATTTGGAACAATATTCCCATGAAGGATAATTAAATGGTTTTCCAACATATTAATGATATTCAATACATAAAAAAACATACACAAGCGACATAGTATTGGAAACAATACAATTTTGAGATTTTCCAACTAGCGAAGTTGAGATTTGTTGGGTATTTTGGGAATCAAATGGTTGGGAAAATGAGTTTATTAGTATCATAAAATGCATATAATCCTGAATATCACCTTCATAATCATAATACTAAGGATATAAATGGAGTGGTAAAGAGATTTCAGAAGACAAGTCAGAAACTAGTGAAAAATGACTATTTTTTTAGGAAACTTTCGTGAATTGTTTGGGGTTTATTCCAAGGAAGGGATGGAGGTTTAAGAATATGATATATCAGAATATAAATCATAAAAACATATATCTGAAACAGATATATGAGAAACAGGTTTCTCCCTAGCACCCAAAGCAAACAAGCGCTTACCATCTTCTTGCTCCAAGGAGAGCTTGTGCTCCTCTCTTCTTCCAAAATATGGAACATCAATATTGTTGTATTCAAGGAGCTTGGTAATGAAGTCCATATTCCTTATGAAGAAATATTTTTCATTATGTGAACCACTACAATAATCACATTTGAGCTTCTCTATCTTGCTCCTCATCCTCTTGGCTTCCAAATCCTCATTAGTTGAACGTGAGCTTTCCACATCTGAATGCTTCTTCTCCTTCACTCTTTGTTGCTTTGAATACTTGGATTTATTATTTCATTTGGATTGATTCAACACAGCTTCATCAAGGTTTTATCCTTGGTGTATTTTATGGTACCCATTTGAACTAACTTGTCTTGTTTCTAAGTCAAAGACTGCATGAAGTATTCTAGTGGAGGCATTCTCCAATTTCGAATTGCTAGATTTTCTGAATGGAATGTTCAGACAAGCACATAGTACTCAGGCCTTAACTTTGAAACAATATATAACATAATTTTCTCTTATTTCTTCTTGATTCTGTATTGTTTTAGATGAAGAACCAACGATTTGAACTTTGCGAAGAAATCTTGGATTGTCTCAAAGTGAGTTGGGCTCAATGAGATAAACTCATTTTTGAGTTGGTGGGCTTTCATCTCATCAGTATTTCCAAATAGTGACTCAATATTGAGAAAAAATCATTGGTTATTCCAATAATATCTAAATGGAAGAGAAGAGCCCTCAAAATACTAAGGCAAATAATCCTGAATACTTCATCTAGTCTATTGAAGTACTTCTATTTTTCTATAGTAGAGTTGGGTTCGGTCTCATTTCCCATGGTGAATCTATATAGGCCTTTCAAACTAATTTTTATCACCATTTCATCCTTCCATTCGAAATAGTTGAGTCAAGTAATAAATACATGATTCTACTTCGTTCCTTCTTGCGCATTAAGTGACAAAAACACTAGATGTACCTGCAATGCAAATAGTTGATTTTTTCTGAATAATACCCTACATAGTAACTCAAACTCATTGGATTTTATTTTCAGCTCCAAATATATTTGATACCATGTCAAAATATGATTCACTATAGGATCTAGGATATAAGAGAATCTTCACTATTCCAGATTACTCACAAAATATGCAGAAAACAATAGAAAGAGTGAAATTAACACTTAGAAATGTTGTCAATAATAGAGTTTATTATTACTTTCAATCATGTAAATATTTGTTTTACATGTTTATAATACAATGGGATAAAATTGTTAGACCGAGGAGGAAAATTGGTGGCATACATGTGGCAGTCTTAGATTGGACCTCAAAACCCCCTAGGTTGTCTAATAAGTTACCAAACCACCTCAAACAGTCATGAATGGCCATGTGAACATGTTTGAAGCATGTTAGGACATAAATGAGGGTATTATAGGCTTCATGGAGTGCATGGGTATGGGAGTGGATCTAGGAGGCATTTAATGGTCCAAAAGGGGAAAAACCACCCAAATACATGCATGGGAACCTTTGGTCAAAATAGTTCCCTATTTTAAGGAGTAGGAGCACCCCAAGGACTCCAATTTCATTAATGAGGGTTCTCATTTTCTTATTTGACAAAAAATAGGGTGCTTGGGTGCATTAATGAGTCCAAAACCCCCATATACCTTGCTATACCAACATAACCAACATTTGGACCATATAACATAAGTACAAGACAAATGAAAATGCTCCCTAGGTGTATGTGACCATGGTTCTAGGTGGTATTATTCTCTAAGACACTTCAAAATATTTAAATATCCAAAAATATTTTATTGAAATATGTCTTTAAGATATTGATAAACACATAAAATTATAGTTTATTATAGTCAAAATAATTTACCATAATTATAATTTATATGATAATTAAACACATAATGTTGACCATAATAAAATGTAAAACTACTAAATCCACAACTTATATCTCTAACACCTAATCCTTTTGAACTACCACATGTAAATGGCACATCCCTTCAACTTCAAAACAATTAATGTAAATATTAAGAACCATTATGATGATCACTCTTACTCCTCGATGTAAACTTTAATATAACATATCTCCATTAAAGCTTACAACTTCTATCAATTCCACCCCTGAGACCCATAATTCATACATTTTCTAACCATAATCACCCTTAATAGTCCCCCTTAACGGCTAAAATCCTAGAAAGAATAATAATTACATGCTTAAAATGCTAATACCTAACAATGAATTCTCATTTAATTACTACAACCCCTAACACATTTAATCACAAATATTTATTATAAACTAATAAACTTAACTAATACAAATTTTATAACCCATAACCACTAGAAAATCCATGACCCTTAGCTTGATAATCAATTTTCCCATTATTACTTAAAACCTCCTAAAAATGGGATTCCTTAATCAGTATAAAAGCTAATCCTAGTAACCCCTAACCCCCTTCCACTAATTTATATAACCCATAACCCTAATAAACACTAGCCATTACCCTTGATAACACTTATAAGCTAACCCTTATAATCCTAATCAATCTACTTGTCATGTTAATTATTTGTATAACCATGATCACCTCAATTATATCAATAATCCCTTGCAATTATAAGTACAATACAATATTAGAAAAAAAATGTGATAAATGACCAAGCGACCAAAAATGTTGGTCATCATGCAAAATAAATGACTAAACCATCAAAAACATTGGTTACCACAGTGTTTTTAAGTCAAAATATGACCATCTTTGAACAATTTTAAGTAATTACATCTAAAAATGTCTAAAATAAATGATTGATTTAGTCATAAGATAAAATATGACTAAACAATCTAAGTTAATGATTATATAAAATGTTCTAATTATCGAATATTTCCTTATAGTACATAAGACACAAATTAAGAATGTTTATATAACATAATATAGGATTTTATAATTATATATAATATGTTAGTTCTATACATCTCTAGATATGGCAATATTGTAATTGACCTGATAGATGTAATTAGTTTGTAATGACTAATTAGTTTACATTAATTTCTAGAAAGGGAAAAATGCTCTACGATATTTAGACTGCTCCATTTACTTGGTAGTATAGTGTTGATGCTCAACATGGACATGATTCTAAAGTGTCGAAACATGATTCCATAGATGAAGCTAATAAACAATTTTGCAATATCATTTCATTTGTAACAACAAATCTAGTTCATTGTGCTTATAATTTCCATATCTTATTTCACCATTTTTTCTTTCATATTATCTCTTCGACAGATTTTCCAAGATGCATTGTTTATTGTGTCATCATAGTATTGTTGAGTTGAATCTTGAATATTTTTTTTTCTTCCATCTAGGTATCATCATGTCATTATATTGAGCTTGTCGTACGGGTCGCATTTATATTTTTCATATTCATATGTCTTGTATACCATTGAAGAAAGTATTGTTATCCTTCAACAAAGCACCAATCACGAGTCTATCAAAAAATGGGTTCTAGTTTTTGGTCTTAGGATTAAGCCTGATCTCATAGTTTTTACTCCTCTGTTTGGCTACTTTTCCAATTATATTGAGAATCTATCAATGTATCCTATAGTGCATATTTGCATCATCGATCCTTTTATGTCTAAAGCTTCGTAAGTCACTATTGTGGCATGATCACTATTCAAGGATAAAACCTTTGTTGGTCATTTTACAGTTTCCCTGACCTTTTGCGTCGACCAATCCATGGTATCAGTTCATTACATCAAGTCTTTGGAAATCCTTGTTGCAAAACTTTGTCCCAGTTCCAAATCAAATAATTCTTTGACTTCCCCCATGTTGGATGATGAATGGTTCCTCAATTCGTTCCTTCCAATGGATCTAGTCCTATCAAATTCAACACATATTGCTCTAGGAAAGAGATTTAGTGTTTATGAAAGTACCTTGGGGATTGCAGTCATCAGTGGCATTTCAACTCACTTTTGGGTAGCACAAATACCTTAATGTCTCATACTTGATGGATTATTCATGTGTTTTACTTCAAGACCATTTATCCACACTTGTTAGAATGTATTAGGTACCGTGGGGATCATTTTTTGTATTGGTGGTTTCTCTCAAATTTGTTGAAGGTTTTCATTAATGATCAGTAATCAAACAGTTTCCTCCATGTCCGACTTCATCTCATCTATTCACATCGTTCACATATGTAGCTTTATGCGGTTTGTATTGAATACCTTGCATTAGCAGTAGAATCATCGTCGTTTTGCTATTGATCGAGCTTCTCAAGACCTTTTCACAGTTCATGTGACATTCACCATGACATCGATTCATGTTATATTCTTGTGGCTATGATCAATTATTGAGCATGGATCCACATTCTCCATTTATTACCATGACTCCTTTAAATTTTACATGGCACCTTTTCGCATATTGTGTGCCCATGATAGTTACATTAGTTATACACATGTTGGATCCACCTTGTATATTTATGGTGATAATTTGTATATGGAAATGTATGTCCCAGAGATCAGTTTTTCTAACATTTATCTCTCTTTCAGGTACCTTTGTTCAAGCCTATGATATTGGTTTCTCTATATTCTTCTACTCCATGATCCGGTCATTCGATATTTATAATTTATTTTGGCTATCGTATTCCCCTCTAACATCATACATTAGGGGGCATCTATTATAGCCAAAAATAACACTTATTCTTCCATGACGACATTTACATGTTTGATTGCATGAAGACAATTCCATGACAACACTTCATGAAAGTTCCTGTCAGTCACCCAAAGTACAACTATGGACGGAAGGTCAATAATAGGATTTATGTAGCTTCATTTTACCTCTTTTCTTTATCATTGGAAATGTACCATACTAAGAAACAAAATTCCAGAACAAACCAAATTCTGGAAACTCTTGCAAATATCGTGAAAATGCCCTTTTTCACCCATAAACAACTTGTCAATGAGAAAACTGCATTTTAAAACTTTGTATACACAATTTCTCAGTGGGAAACCTGCGTATATGTATTGAAGTGGTAAAAAAATACTAAGCTTTTGAAATTTGAGTGGTTTGGGTGCTTTTGGGATTGCCCCCTCAGCTGTAATTTCCCTATCCTCGAACTTAACTCTTCAAATTTATATATAAGAAAGGGATAGGGAACCATGAAAGTTGACTTATCCTTTTGGTGTTGTTATGCTAGAAGAACTTGGATTGTCATCCCCCTCATCTTTTCCCTATTTTTCATCAACCCTTGAAGCATATCTTGGAGGCAAAAAATCTTGGAGTAGAGAAGCAGTAGATCCAGATCGAAGGTTCCAAGAGGTTCCTTGCATGAGGAGAAGGTATATATTGTACTTGTTCCATTGATTAATAAATATTTGATTTTCTTTCCTTTCCAAATCATTGTATGATAGATGTTGAATCTTTGTTTCTGGTCATATATTGACGTTGGTAATAATAATGTTTCTTATTATCTTTATTATCATTGTTTTACATGTGGTAAAATTTGTTTAAGGAAGGTTGGAAGTTATTTTACAGGTCTCACGGTTGGAGAGAAAGAAGCATTTTAAAGAGGAATTTTAGATAAGCGTTCAGTGTATGAGGTATGAACCCTCCTAACCCTTGAAATCTGGTTTAATTTTATACTTGCAAAGTCTTATATATCAGTCTGTAAGTGACTGTTGCACCGAAAATTCTTTGTGATTTTTGTAGCGTTACCATATTGACCTCTACGACTCTACACAGGTGATGCTAGAAGGTTATTTCCACTATACCCAGAGAAGACATGGGAGCAAACCCCATGCAACTATTTAGAAAATTGGTTTGTGGTTCAAATTATTTCTCTAAAGAAATTATATCTGGATCCCAGGTACCTATCCTTCTCCCTTCACTAGTTAGTTTTTGGATCTCATCATCCCAAACTCTCATTTGGAAGGTATTCTTGTGTGCCTGTTAAGGATACTTAGGACTTTATTCTAGTTGTGTTCTCTATGATTTGTTGTTTTCCATTCAACCTTAGAATTTTATTTCTTGTTGAGTTGAAAACTATGGATAGTACCCCTATGGACACGAACCAAGAGATCCGCATGTAAGGGGCTTCTTTTTCTTTTCCTTTTACTAGAAATGTTGGTGTTCCCTTGATGTCCACTTTGAATATACCTCGATTCACCCTTGGGATACCAGTTTGGTTTTTTTCCACTTGAAATGTCATGAATTCTTCTGATGCTTCTCAAGTAAGAACCTTAGATCAAGGGAATCAAAAAAAATTCTCCCCTTCACTGGTAGCAACCTTTCCTCCTCCTTCTACCTCATGCGCTGAAAGCTTTGGTACTAGAAACCTGAAATCTCAAAGGAATAAAAGAAGGAAGAATAGGAATAATACGCAAAAGCAAGCGGGTAGTCACCCAACTTCTATAGGTCATGCTGGGGGCACCTACCCAACCTATGGAAGTCATGTTGGACCTACCCACCTAACCTATGTAGGTCATGATGGGGGAACCCACCCATCCTTTGTAGGTCATGATGGGGAAATCCAACCAAACTATATAGTTCATGTTGGGGACACCCAACCTATTCCAGTCATGTTGGACCTATCCAACCAGCCTCTATAGTTCATGCCAAGGGAATCCACCCAGCCTCTACAGGTCATGCTGGGGACAAATACCCAAGCTCTACAAGTTAATATGGACCTATACACCCAACCTCTACAGTTCATGTTGGGTGTATTCACCTAGCATATGCAGGTTATGATGGTGACATTCACACAACATATATAAGTCATGTTCGACCCAATCACCCATCCTATGGAGGTCATGCTGGGGGAGAACAGTCAAGCAATGCAAGTCATGTTGACACCATAGAGAAATCCAACTGTTTAGGATCCAAACCTAAGTTCCCTTCTAAGTTGTGCGAAAGAGATCACCTTACTCATCATTTCCCTACTATTGGAGGTATGAAGAGTGTGGTACGAATCTCAAGGATATCCTACTTTTGAACAACCTGTGCTTTCCCAATAACCTATTCAAATTTCGATTGATCAAGTGGTTGAACCAATGGGATATTTGGTCAAGCCCACTCTTCCTTCAAAGAGTGACCCTTGTCAAGTGGTTAAACCAATGTTATATTTGTTCAATCCCACACTTCCTTCGGAGAGCGACCTTCATCTAGTGGTTAAACCAATGCAATCTTGAATCAATCCCACTCTTCCTTTGCAGAGTGAGTTTTCTGCAAGTCATATGTTCTTCACTACCAATTCCAAACATTCTAGCCAAGGGGAAATTGAATTCACTTAAAATGAACCCTCACCAATACCTCATATGTCTTTCTTTGATTGGAATATACTAGTGGATCCACCCTTCCTTCTATTGCACCTTTACAAATAAAGGTATGAGTTGAAAACTACACCATTGCTCTCGATATTGTAGATGAAGGTGCTTTTGTTAGTATTTTATATACGTGTGATTGGAGAGGTATGGTATCACCCAGCCTCATGTCAATTGTTAATCAGCCACTGAGCATTGATATAATACCTAGCCAAACTTTGGGATTTCTTACACAAACACCTATTACTTTGGGTTAGAAGACTATCCTAGTTGATTTCATGGTTATTGATGATCCCTTGGACTTTAATATGCTCCTCGTGCATGATAATGTATATTATATGAAAATTGTGGTGTCTACGCTCTTTCATGTGATGTATTTTCCCCGTAATGAAAGCATTTTACAGTTTATCACCTGGAATTTTTTGATCCCTCCCCTTACCCAACTATATACCAAGTCTACCATTTGTTAATTCCCATTGTTTTGGTAGACACTACCCTGCCATAGGTGAATTAGGTGGCCTCATATCCCTCTTTTCTGATTTGTACTAAGAAGAACCTTTCTCTTAATGCTTACCTTATCGAGACTTGGCCCCATAATTTGACCAGGTGATCTATCCAATGGGAAATTTGGAGCACGCTCTCCGCCCTATTGATCCAACCAAATGTTTAGACATGTTCTCTATTTGGGATGGTCTACCTCCTTTAGATGAAGTATTCCTAAAGTCTATGATACAATCTAACCTTCTTATGGATCTTGACCCAGTTGTCATTAGATCAAACCCTAAATTTCTTATTGAGTCCGATCTTTTTGATGATCAATCCCCAAGCTCTAGAACTATTGATTTTTTGGAATTTCCCATAGAGAAAGAAGTAGGTGATCCTGATGACTTTGAATCTTCCTATATATTTTTTGACTCTTGTAATGCTGAATTTTTTTCTGCATACCCCATCAGCTATGTCGACTTTATATGTCCTCTTAAGGTTGATATTATTGATTAAAAATCCTCGGGTCTTGTCACTATAGATTCTTCCTTGGTTAAGTATGGCTTGATTATGCCTTTTGTGGAAGATAGAAAAGTTGCAGTTTTTTCTACTAAAGTGACATCTACCAAATCTCTTCTTCTGAATATGATCTTGATATTTTTGTTTCTTGGAGGCAGTATTCTTAGTTGGATTCACAACTAATTATTGGCCTCATCTTTTTCTTCAAATTGTAACTACATTTTCCTGTATCCTACTCGTGCTTTTGATCTTGATGTCGGCTTCCATGCTTTCAACTCGTTATATAAGATCTCATTTATTCTCTCATCATCGCTTAACTTTGTATCATTATGCCATTGCAACTTGACACCCTTTACCAAGAGGAGACCCTTCTTGAGCATCCTTATGTTGCTCATGTTCCTTGCACTTTTCTTATTTTTTTTCCTCATGCTTGGAACTATTTTCACATGCCTATAACACTTGTCTCCTCGCATTTAGAGAATTATTCCATCCTTCCTTTGAGCTTTTTAAAAGTAGTAAGGAGGCCATGAGCTGACTTTTTTGGGCTCGCTAAGACTTTACAGAAATGGTATATGGAATTACCTTTAAGCTATGGTATGAATCCTTAAATATAACTAGATTGTTGGGTTTACTTGTTCTTTCAGTCCCATTAAAAGAAGTGAAAGATAATACACATTGGTATAAGTTTAACCCTTTTTCAGACCATGTGTATTACTTACAAAAAAGGAATACTCTAGTTGACTTTGGCTAGAAGAGTATTTTTGGGTATATGTTCATCTCTTCTTTAGGCTTGGGAGACTAAGTTTATGAAAAAGAAACCTATTTGCTAAATTTTTCCTTTTCATGCTCCAATTTCAACCATGGAAATGATTTCGAGCATTATGTATGCTATTCTCATTCTCATTAAAAATTTAGTACAAAAGCATTAAGTTTACTGTTGATTTCCTTGTACTCCCAAATGAATGGAACAACCCGAGTGATATTTCTTCCCTTCACACTCATTAAGCTAAAGATCTCTGCTTGTTCTCAAAGGAGTGTTGGTATGGTGATAGTTTACCCCCTTTTCATACCTTGTCGAATAACTACAAAAAAGAAATACCTTAGTTCACTTGAGCTAAGAGAGTTCTCCTTTGGATCATTTTATACTTTTTTCAGACTTAGGATACTAACTTTATGAAAATTTATTCACTAGAGTCTTTTTTTTTCATTTTTAGTCTCTGAAATTGTGAAAAATCCTTCGAGCATCCACTCATTTGGGATCGTAAAATCCACAGAACAGTGCTTTATCAAACATTTTTCTATCTATTCAATGAGATTTCCAACAATGAAGAAGGTCATGAGTTTTATTTTTTGGACTCATTCAACCATTACAAGATAGAGTGAAAGGGAAATTCATTCAAATGTCTTTTATATCATGGAAATGAGTCTTTTTTCCTTGAAAAAAGCACCAGTTTTGAGTCTATCAATAGTTGGGTTCTAGTTTTTTTCCTTAGGATTAAGCCTGATCTTAGAGTTTTTAATCCTTTGGTTGGTTACTTTCTCAAATTATATGGAGAATATGTCAATGTATCCTACAATGCATACGTGTATCATTCATCCTTTTGTGTCTAAAGTTTCTTTACTCACATTTGTGTCATGCTCATTGTTCAAGGATAAAACCTATATCGAACATTCATAAGTTTCCTTGACATTTTGTGTTGATCACTCCATGGTATCAGTTCATTACATCAAATCTTTGGCAATCCTTATTGAAAAACTTTGTCCCAGTTCAAAAATCAAATGAGTATTTCACTTCCCTCATCTTGGATGATGAAGGATTCCTCAATTCCTTCCTTCCAATGGATGTCTTCCTCTGGGAATGAGATTTAGAGTTTATGATAGTGCATTGTTGATTGAAGTCATCAGTGGCAATTTCCCTTGCAATTGGGTAGTGGGAATACCTTAATGTATCCTAATCTATGGATTCTTTAGTTGTTTGACTTCAAGACCATTTATTCACACTTGTTAGAATTTACTGCATACCTTGGGGACCATTTTCATTATTGGAGTTTTCCCTCGCATTTGTTAACAATTTTCGTCAATGACAGCTAATCAAATGATTTCGTCCATGTTTTACTTTGTATCCTCTATTCACATGGTTTGGATTTGTATTTTTGGGAAATTTTGATTGAATACCTTGGGTCAATAGTAGCATCATCATATTTTTCTATTTCCCGAATTATGTAAGACCTTGTCGTGCACCTCATATGAAATATTCTGATTCATAGATCCACCTTGTATTGTTGTGGCTATGATCAATTATTGAGCATGTATCCATGCTGTTATTTGTGGCCATGACTCCTTTAAATTTTACATGGCACATTTATGCATATTGTGGAACCATGAAAGTTACATTAGTTATACACATGTTGAATCTGCGTTGTGTATTTGTGATGATAATTTGTACATGGAAATATATGTCCCAGAGATCATATTATCTAACATTTATCTCTCTTTCAAGTACCTTCATTTGATCCTATGATCTTGGATTTTGCAGTTTCTTCAACTCCACGAACCAACTATTTCTGATTTTATAATGTATTTCAATTATCTTATTACCCTCTAACCTAATACATTATGGGACATCTGTTATAGCGCAAAATGTCTCTCCTCTGTCCATGATGACATTTACATGTTTTGTCGCATGACAACATTTCATGAAAACTATTGTTAGTCACCCAAAGGAAACTTATGGATATAAGTTCCATATTGGGACTTTGGTATCACTATTTTACCTCTTTTTTGGACCATTTGAAAGGTAACACAGTAAGGAACAACTTTTGAGAACAAAATAACTCTTGAAAACTCTTGGAAATACCCTGAAAATGCATTTTTTTACCCATATGTGAGTTTTCAGTGTTGCACCTATGTTGTTAACTTTGCATACACGTTTTTTAGTGTTGCACCCATGTATACCCTTAGAAATGGTCAAAAAATATAAAATTATTGAATTTTGGGTGGTTTTGGAACTACCTCCTCAGTTGTAACTTCCCTATCCTTGACCCTAACTCTTTATATTTCCATATAAGAGAGGGAGAGGGGACCATGAAAGGGTTCTTAGCATTTTCTATTGTTATGCTAGAAGAATTTGGAATCTCATCCCCCTCACCCTATGCTCTAGTTGTCATATACCCTTGCTGTAGAGATTTGAGGTTGAGAAACTTGGATGAGAGAAGAAGGAGATCCATATCGAAGGTTTCATGAGGTTCCTTGCATGAGGATAAGTTCTCTTGGTTGGAGTGCAAGAGGAGGGATAAAGGTAATATTGGATCAATCTTCAGTGTATAAGGTATCAACCCTCATAACCCTTGAAACAATGTTTAAATTCATACTTTTAGAGCATTATATATCAGTTTGTATACCCCTAGTTTGTTGGCATCCTCAACACCATCCATAGGATCAATTCCTTAATAATAGGAGTGCATTTATTTATCAAGCTAATTGATGGTTAGAACACTCCTCACATCAATGTTCGACACACCATTCCTAGAAGATAACAACTCTTGTTTGAAATGTATTATTCAGTAGTTGGAAAACTACTAAAGCAAAATATCTTAGTTGATGTTTTAGTACCTTCTAAAGAACACAAAACATAACACTTAAGTTTCTTGGGATGAGAAATAGGTGAGTGTTAGGCACCTAATGGAGCATGTTTTATGACCAGTTTTAGGATTTGCACACCAAAATTAGACCGCGTGAAAAGTCAGATAAAGGACCAATAGGTGTAAAATACAAAAGTTAGTTAGAAATAGTTGGACACTTGTCTCCACATTGTAATAAGCTCATTGCAATTTGAATTATAGAAGTATGTAATCGATAATTAGTTCAGGGGATTTGTTGGAGGAGCAAGTCGGTAAGCCGACTTGAATGATCAGCCAACTAAGTCAGTCAGTCGACTAATGAGAGATTAGGTCGGCCACATAAGGTCGTGTTGGTTGACCAAACCAATAGGTAGTTATTTGTAACTATTTGTAATTCATATATATTAAGTTGTTGAGCCAGATGAGAACTCGGTTCAGTTCTCTGTATCGTATGGACCCTTTCGTGATAATATAATCTGTTATTTCACTTACTTGTTCTTTTCTCTTATATCTGTTCTGTATGTCTATTCTTAATGTGTATTATTGGTAACCCTATGTGATCTATTAGATTACAACATTGGTTCCATTGCCGATAGTACATGTCTGAGATGTATACAAGAAGATGATACTAGAACAAGAGATTAAGGACTGGTGGGAGCGTAAAGTAGCAAACTACTTGCAAAATTATGCACGAAGAAATAGATTAACAACTGCACAAGCAAAAGAAAGGTTTGTTACCGAGACTCATGACAAGTTTGTAGAATCGGTACCCCAGCTTCTGAAGAAACTTCTGGATGAAAAAGATGGAAGCGATTAAAGACCAACAGCTGTGATACAAACTAATTCGAGGGGGAAGGACAAACCTGTCAGAGTGGTTCGAAAAGATCACTGATGAATTATGCAAGGAACAAGCTATAGAAGAAAGAACTTCGATGTAAACTATCCAGAATAAATTCTACATAGACCTCACCGAGCAATTATTATGTTCCTTACTGGCCTTGTTGTTCAAGTTCCTGATAGAGAAAGGAGTGGGTCATATCATTGAACCTCGTCCATTACTACGTGAACTGCCACAAAATACTAATTGGGTGAAGAAACAAAAGAAGTGGGAGAAATTCATTGCCAAAAGGGAGTGGGAATACTTCCTAAGCAAGTGAACAAAACTATTTGGGATTTCTAAAGCATCGAGTAGGAAATGGGGGGGTAGTTGGTACAATGGACTTTCAAAAAAGGATAGTGTCACATAAAGGTACGATGGACTTTCAGAAAATAGAGAGAGAGAAGAGGCTGCAAAGAAGGGAAGAAAGAAGAGAAAGAGCTATAGTGCTGCAAAGAAGAATGAATACTACGGTGACAGACCAAGAGAGAAATCCACCAGAGTTGGGTTATGACCGACATGAAGAAGGCATGGAAGAAGAAGTGTCCCCTATGGAAGAATATTTGTGGATAGAGCAGTGAGAAGCTCTCCAATTAGAAGTTCCCTAGGAGGTAATACCTCTATCCCCAACGAACCCGAGTACCAGAATACAAACCATTGTCGAAGAGGACCTCAGACTAAGAGCTGGTGACTTTTCTATTTGGAACCGACTAGATGACGAGAGAAATGATGGTAATCATCTACTTTTCGTCGACCACAAAAAGGAAATTGGGTCACACTTAAAGCGTTACCATCCAACTGAAGTATCCACTTGCTTTACCTAAAACACGAAGGAGCACCCCCCCTACCAAATACAACTTTGGAAGATACAGAAAATTTGGAGCTGCAGACAAACAATTGTAATTGGACATTGACAGGAGAAGTCGACCTCGACTGACAGCTTATCGAAGAAGAAACGACAACTAAGACAACCGACGAAAATGAGAGTTCTATCGACAATAGTTCTGCATAGAAGAATAAACAAAATACCCCACTATCCCCACCACGACACCCACCGCTACCACCTCCTGAAGAAGACAGTGATAGTGACTTTGACATGGGTCACGGATCAGCGCACATCCCTCTATATGAGGGCAACGAAGATACCAGATGACATTGGTTTGTCTGTGAATCGACATGGGAGGAAAACCAAGTTACAGATGAAGACAAACAGATGGTGCAGTTCATTGGAGCATTAAGGAAAAGAGCATTAACATGGTTTATGACATTTTCAGAAAGAACCCCTGGAGCAACTAAAGCAGAATTCAAAGCGCAATTTTTATCATTTTTTAAAACTCCAGATGCAAAACATCTGATAGCTAAGAAACTGAAGACAACATCACAAAAGTCGGAAGAAACTGTCTGCGACTACGACAAATGCTGGAAATACCTTCTTAGCCAATTGGATTATGTTGTTGATGAACAAATACTAATCTAGTGGTTTCTTGCAGGTCTGTCACAAAAAATTCGTCGACACATAAGTCTGGAGACATTAAAAAATTATGAGGATGCGCTTACTAAATCTCTACATGTAGAAATGGATAAAGATATTCCAGCATACCCCATGGATCATATATTGGAAGAATAGCTCGAGATCATGCAGAAATATTTAAAAGAGATAAACCTTAAAAGTCAAGAAATCTGGTGCACGAAATGCTTATCGACCGAACATTCGAAAGATAATTGTCGACAGGATATTAGCTGATAGGATGTTCAATTTGTGCAAACAAAATGTCTTTGTGACATCTGCTAGGAGCATGGAGAGCACACTACAAAAGATTGCCCATTCAACATGAAGAATGGAAAAGCATCATGGTGTGCAATCTATGAAACTAAAAATCATAACACCTTCGACTGCCACCTGAATCTAAAGAATCGACAAAATTATTAGGCAGTTTATTAGACTAATGCAGTTGCACAGAAAAATGACCAACAAAGAAATACACAAAACAACCAAAATAATCAAAGGTACAAAGGTCGTTAGTACAAACGTCGGTTTGACAACCGACGTGGAGGCTATGGAAGTCGAGGTCAATTCTCTTGGAATTGAGACAACTGACCACGTCATCCCATCCAATGTTTCACATGTTTGTTACAAGGAAGGACACCGATATGCAGACTATCCATACAAGGACAAGACTGACCTAAAATTCTATACTAGTTGGTAACTAGATGTCGAGTAGGGGATCACTCTTTAGAGGATTTCCCTACTATGCGTGAAAAAATAAACAAGAAGAAAAATGTTAATGTCTTGTCGTGTGTGCAAAAACATGATATAATTAATACAAATAATTTTCATATCATAACCCAACAAGGGATGAAAATTGAGAATGATAACCCCTAAATAAGCAACATAAAAGAAAAAAATGTTTATCTTGACCGAGTTAAAGAAAAAAATATATATAAAGATGCAACAAATATATTTAGAGAATTTGCTCGACAAGAAGAAGAAGATGATAATCGATAAGACACAATAAAAGAGATAATACATTTGGTAAAAAAGGATAAAACAATATCGCAATTCATCGACTTACTGCATAAAATAAAACACAACAAAAACACCGAAAAACAAACAAAGAATATCTCCAACTTAAACCAAAAAGATAAAAGTGATGCCGACCCACTTGTTGACCTAGAAATTGTAGGATACCATGTCCGACAAGTTGTACTTGATTTCATATCACAGGTAAATATTATGACTCGAGACACATGGGAACAGTTAGGCAAACCTCGATTATACGAGTCAGGAATATACCTGAAACCAGCCGACCAAGGCCTAATTGAACCTATTGGAGTATGGAAAAATGTCGACACAATGATAAAAGGAATATTGACCAAAGTTGACTTTGAAATTATTGACCCTAAGGAAGGATCTAGTTCCTTCCCAGCATTAGTAAGTCGACCTTGGGGGAGAAAAATGAAATCCTCGATATCATTGGACAAAGAAAGAATAAAATTAAAGGGGAATGGACAAAAAGTAATAATACGTATCCATCCATCCCAAGGAGAACCTTGGACAAGATCAATTGATGAAGAAGTTGACATCCGACAACTATATCAGGTACAGAAAAATGAAAATTACACAGAACCTAATATATATGGTGAACTTTACTTAGGTAACCAAGACTCAGTAGGATACAATTTAGATGCAGAACTATATGATTGGGAGGTTGAAAACTATGAAACAAAAGCAAGAGGATGCCGGACTATTCAAAAAATACATAAGAAACCAGTCAGACAATGCTTTGTGGTGTCCATCATCCCAAAAATATTTGAGAAGAAAACTAGGGAATATCCTACCTTGAAACTGACAAATATAAATAATACCAAAATACCAAAATATAAAGAAAGAGAATCACTAGTTATGCATGTAGAGCAAGTATCTAGGAACATTGGTGAACATGGCCGACTACAAAGTTTAGTAGAAACTTTTACAGGACAAGCTGCTAGGTGGTGGGATACCCATCAGTCAAGACTGCAGACATGGACAATAGCTTCGACTTATTTTGTAGAAATATTTGGAGGAAAGAAGTTAACCAACCAAGTTGAGATACCTATATTTACCCAAGCACAGGATCCAAAAAACCATATAAATACATGTAAAAAAGAATGGAGAAGACTTGGATATAAATATGAACGTACATGGCCACACTTATTTCCATCAACACTTGCTGACTTACCAAACAAATGGTACAGCATGGAAGAAGCTCGGGGTTAAACATTCCTATGGCATGAAATCAAAGAGAATTTTATCAAAGAATTGAACTTTGAACCCCAAAATGAGAATTTGGTCGAAATTGCAAAAAAGATCAAAGCATTTGTACAACCGATAGAAAACAAAACCCTAAAAGACAGCTGACCGAGAATAAACTGTAGACTAGGACAATTCCATAGTCAACAAGTCTAGAGATGGAAAATGAAAATTCAAAAGGAGAAAAGCACAAACACTTCAACAGTTGAAAATATTGTGGATTTTGTGTCTACAACTCCACCCCCATCCCTGAACAAAATAATGCAAGAGCTAATTCCAGAACCTCCTTCTATAAGCCCAATTGACATATGCAAGAATGCTATGTCGGAGACCTGGAAGGAAAATTTTGACTGCGACAGAGACCTCCAGGCATACATTGAAAAATTGCCTGAGTCACTCATGTCGGTACAAAATTTGTCCACCAAAGCCCCTTTGTTCGAAGTTGGTGGATCGAGAATACCCGCTCCCCAACCTGGCCAAGTACTCCAGAGGCCTAGGACTATGGTAATTATAAGTTTGATGTTCCAAAGAAACCCCTACAAAGAAGCTGAATTTGTCGCAAGTCAGACTACATCTATCATTCCAACCGACCCCAAACCCAACCCACTAGTAAATGAACTGACCAGAGTTGAGGAAGGAGAGGATATGGATGAAATAAATAGAGAAATTGAGGAACTATTCTTTTACCCCCAGGGAAATTAACCCCCATAAATCCATGACTCCTCACCCGACCATATCTCCACTAACCCAATCACACCTGACCATTCACCAATGCCATCACCACCTCCCCCTAGCCCAAAACATATACCCAAACCAACTACACCAAAACCACCTCTGTTGCAACCATTAGCACCAACCACATTCGCATCTGGAGCCTCTGTATCCAACCAACCAAATGCACAACCAGCTGTACCAATCATCCAACTGGCCCAACCATAAATACCATTGACCACTACTAGTCAGCAACCAGAAAATCCAATTTTGACTCTTGCAGTTGATGCAACTAAGCTGAAGGATGGAGAATTAGGGCAAATCTTGGAATCACTGGCAATCAAAGCAAAAACAAGGAGCCAGAACAGACGCATGGAGCTCGACAATAACAAAAAAGAACAAGTCGAGTTCCTTAACAAATGCAGGAATCTGGTGCAATCTATGATACCAGGTCCGATAGAGGTCAACACCGACAAGCAGTTAGAAAAGGATTCTCATCTATTTGAGAGGAAGGTTTCGGTGCTAAAGGCACAAAGGCAGGATACAAAAGAAGAGCAGAAAGAAGAAACAGCTCGACTGCTGACATAGCAGCGCACAGCTTTTGCAGAAGCATACAAAGTTCTACGAGATCACATGGAAGAGTTGATCATTACAAAAGAAGTACTGAGAGATTGGATTGCATATTACGGGCAAGTCTATCAGCAAGTTCAACAAACCCGACAAGAAATCCAAGCGTTCGAGAAGAGAAAAAACACAGAGGAAGAACTCAGAAGGACAATTGAAAATCAAATAGTGCTCAAAAAGACCAAATTGCAGAAGCACGAGCGAAAGGCACACCAGTGGGTGCAGCAAGCCATTCCAAGTTTAGAAAAATTAGACATCATCTTCCCACAGATGAAATGACTTTTTGAGACAGCAGAGGAAAAGGACCACTTTATGGGTCTCAACATGGAGAAGATAGCAGAATTTTCAATTCCAGAAAAGATGTCAATATTATCAAGTCTGACTACATTAACCATCGACATCCAAAAAATACTTCAAAGTTGGACGGCATTCCAACATCAGCTGGCAGTGACAACTTAAGCAATTGTCGAAGTCTGTGTGCAAAAAAGACTATCCATCAGACTTCACAGCCCATTAATATCAAACACAGAAATAACTACTTAGGATGGGAAAAGACAATTTTGGGACCTCCCTGTTTCTTTGGGACGAAGAAACGTTTTGTTTGTAGGGAAGATGTTGGAGGAGAAAGTCGATAAGCTGACTTGAACAATCAACTGACTAAGTCCGTCAGCTGACTAATGAGAGATTAGGTCGGCCACATAAGGTCGTGTCGGTTGACCGAACCGACAGGTAGTTATTTGTAACTATTTGTAATTCATATATATTAAGCTGTTGAGCCAGATGAGAACTCAGTTTAGTTCTCTGTATTGTATGGACCCTTTCATTATAATATAATATGTTATTTCGCTTACTTGTTCTTGTCTCTTGTATCTGGTATGTATGTATGTTCTTAATGTGTATTATTGGTAACCCTATGTGATCTGTGAGATTACAATAGGATGGCTAGTAGTAGTTGTTGTTGTTGTGGAATAGCTTCCATAATGAATTGCTATTAGATTTTTTTATGCTATGTAATTCTAGGGTTCAGATGAAGGTTTGATACACATTTCATAGGTTTTGTAAGATTGTTCTAGATGATATTAATGATGAAGTGAATCTATCTTGGAGAAAAACTCTTTTTTGATGTGATGAGTATTATACTAATTCCATGTTTGCATGGTGTATTTATATTAATACTTTGAATGTATTATCACTTGTTATAAGCATGCTATATTCTTATACACATAAAGTGAATGTATGGTAGATAATTAAGAATGAATGCATTATGTATCTTCGTCATTGTGGAATCTTAGTTCCTACTATTCCCATAAACCCCTCGGGTGAGACTTCATCTACTTTCATATGATGCCAAAAGGGTCTGTATCTAAGGGATGTTTTAGTGAATAATTGTTAGAACCTGGGTCTACCCTTTGTGAACCAACAATTATTTCAATTGATCAGGTGATTTTTGTTATAGATTCTCTTGTTTTTAATATATCCAATAAATTGTTATGGGTTTTCAATAAAATCAGGTGTTATTGACTATAAATGAAATATGTGATTATAACATTTTTTATGTCAGTGTCATTATTTTGGAAAACTTAGTACCTTGGTATGGGATCATACTTTGCGGTAGTATATAATAGTCATGGTGGGAGAGACAATGTGCATTTCAAAAATGCACATTGTCTAACCCAACACCCATCCAATTATTAATATAATAAAATATCCAACCATTTTCCCCATTAACATCATTCAAAGAATCACCATTAACATCTCCAAGAATGTTATATAGGTATTCTATGATAAAATTGTGAAAATGTGTCATCCTTTATATTCGAATATTCATTCATTTGCAAATTAATCCAACATTCAATAAAATATCATTTTAAACATGATCAATCTATTGAATCTCTACTTTCAATGTTTATTCTTCCTATTCCAATGGTGGTTCCAGAATAACTAAATAAATACTAGTGGTAATATGAACGACTTAAATATTTAATTTCTTGTTAGCTTTTTTATATTAAAAGTGTGTATCCATGTTATATGGATAATTACATGATTTTGAATTCTTCATATTTTATTATAATTTTCTATAGTAAAATTTTATATTCATCTTTGAGGAATTATTGCACAGTTTTAGATTCCTAATTCTTTATCGATCTATGTATTTAACATTATATTGATTTTCTTAACATTTGTTTTTCATTTCTATTTTTATTTATTTATTTATTCATCTTAATACTTGGTTTTCTATTATGTCTAATATTAATTTATATATCATATTTTTCACTTCAAAAAGTCCATGGCATTCATTTGCAAAAATCAACCTTAAAATATAAATTGTTATTGTAAAACCCTCAAATCAAGTCTAAATACTTGTTCTCATAACATAAATTTTATGATATTATTTTAAAACAGCGGATATCTATCAAATTTTATGTACTACTCGGTTATCATTTTAACATTTATGTGGAAAACAAAATTATATAATATCATTATGTAATGATGAAGATATATCTAATTATATGTATTACTACGTAATCATTTCAACATTTAGGGATTAAATGTGATTGTCGATGACAAATATTTTGTTCGCTTTAATGACGACAATACAATTTGAATAACATAACTTTTTTATGTATTACTAGGTAATTATTTCAACATTTTTGGAAAACCAAATGATGAAATGTCATTGTAAACGAAGGACATTTTGTTCCCTTTAATGATAACGATTAACTTTCAATCATGTAGCCTCACAACTATTGCCAATTTCAACTTTAATGTGTTAAAAACTGTATTAACATATGTATATATCACAACAACTTATGTTCGTCGAAAGTGTTACCTAAATACAATAAACCAAAATACATAATATAGACGCAACAAATTATGTTCATAGAAAGTGTTACCTAAAT